>JZKD02S1712861.1:112467-125731 GCA_000966675.3 Picea glauca
ACATATGAGGTGTCCAATAATGGTGGGAAATAAGGCCGAAGGAGGTCCATGTTGAACACTGGGTGCAGGCCAAGGAAAGGAGGAATGTTGAGTGCAAAATCATTATCCCCCATAGACTTGGCGATGGTGTACGACCCATAATGTAGTGGGTGAAGCTTCCTATGGGGTCTTGTAAGGCGTTCTTTTTGCAAGTGAAACCAAACTTTATCGCCCACCTAAAACTTATGTGGAACCCGATGTTGATCATGGCGCTACTTGTCCTTGTCATTGGACTTCTGTAGGATATCCTGAACCTGTTGGTGGATGTGTTGGATCCTCTCAATGAACCTAGTGGCTTTGTCAACCTTAGTTGGAGCAGGAGCAGTGTCGGTCGAGGTGACCGTAAGGGGAAGTGAAACATCTATGGGACCCAATGGTTGGAATCCCAATGGTGGATGGTTGAGCTATGTAGGGATCAGTTGTAGCTATGTTGGACATAGGGAAGACTCTCATCCCATGTGCGAGGTTTCTTGGAATTATACATGCATAGGATATGCACGATCATTCGATTTACGACATCGGTTTGGCCATCTGTCTGGGGGTGGAAGCCCATGGATTTGGTGAGCTTGGTGTCCAACAGTGACAAGAGGCTTGACCAGAATGTGTAGAGAAATTGACTATCCCAATATGAGACAATTGTTTGTGTGATTCCAAAATGTACCCAGGCTCGTTCAAAGAAGAGCTTGGTAGTGACTTCTGTTATGATGCTCTTCTTGCAAGCAACCAGAATCGCTATCTTACAAAAGCGATCGAAAACCAAAAAAACATAGTCATTTCCCCGCTTGGTGGATGGGAGGCTTGACATGTAGTCCATTGAGATGGATTCCCATGGTCTGGAAATAGTAGGAAGAGGGGTGTATAGGCCCTGTTTCTTAGTGGTTGGTTTGGCAATAGCACAGGCAGTGCAAGACCTGATATAATTGTTGACCTCCTATCAAAGTTTCGGCCAGTAGAATTTTTTTTGTAGCATCGCCACTATCGTTTCAACGCTAAAGTGTCCTGCCACCCGGTTGTAGTGGGCTTCCCAGATCAGCTTCACTCTCTCACTCGAGGGAAGACATATATGGCCCAGATGACACAACAACCCATCCTAAAGATGGAAATTATCGACAACTTCCTTTGCACCCAACATTTGGTAGGTGGAGGCAAAGTTCGGGTCTATCTCATAGAGTTGGGGCCATCTAGAGGTCTCATGGTCATAGGAGTCTAGCACTATGGTGAGTGTCATGACTGGTGGTCTGTTGAGGCAATCAGCGATGCAGTTGGTGCTTCCTATTTTATACTTGAAGTTGAGGTGGAATTGCTGCAAGTATGTGGACCACTTTTGATGGTGGTCATTCTACAATTTTCCTTGTGTCTGCATGAACTGCAGTGGCTTATGATCAGTGTGGATAACTGTCTCCCTCCCAAGAATGTAATGTCTCCACTGGTGGTAGGATTGCAAAATGGAGTACATTTCTTTGTCATAAGTAGGGTACTTACGGACAACATATGATAGTGTCACACTACAATAGGCCACAAGGTGTCTATGCTTCTTGAGAACGACACCCACAACATAGTATGAAGCATCATTTTCAATCTCAAAGGGTTGTTGCAGGTCTGGTAGTGAAAGTATTGGGGCTGAGCACAAGTGTTGCTTCAAATCATCGAATTATTGTTGTTGGGGCTGACTCCACACAAATTTCCCCTTACCACCACCCCTAGTTATTTGGCTGAGGTCCCATGCAATATGGGAGAATCTCAACACAAACCTGTGGTAGAAATTGGAAAGGCCCAAGAAGCTTTGAAGCTCAGTGAGTGTGGTTGGGGCTAGCCAGTCACAAATGACTTGGATCTTGGTTGGATCCACATGTACTCCATGTTGATCAATGATGTAGCCTAGGTAATGGATCATGTCCATGCCGAAGGAGAATTTTTCCAAGTTGGCATATAGCTTGTGTTGGCGTAGGGTGTGTAGAACCTGTTGAATATGATGCAAGTGTTCGGCCCAAGTCTTGATGTAAATGAGAATGTCATCAAGATACACCACTAAAAACATATTGGTGAATGGTCATAGAATATCGTTCATCATCCTCATGAAAGTGGTTGGAGCATTTGTTAGACCAGAGGGCATGACCAGCCTTTCAAAAAGGCCTTCCTTTGACTTGAAGGTGGTATTCCATACATCTTCCTATTCTATCGGGACCTAGTGGTAGCTAGACTTCATATCAATATTACTGAAGTATTTGGCCCCCATGAGTTGATCAAGGAGGTCGTCAATTCGGGGAATCGGTACCGATTTCTGACTGTAATTTTATTTAGAGCCCAATAATCAATGCAAAGTCACCAGGTTCCATCTTTCTTATGTACAAACACGATTGGGCTCCCACAAGGTGATGAGCTAGGATGGATGTGCCCCTTGTGGAGCAATTCTTGGATCTATCACTTGATATCCTCATTCTCTAACAAAGAGAGGCAATAGACTGGCCCATTGTGTAGAGGTGCATCAAGGGTCAGATCAATGGGGTGCATGACCTAGCAGTGCAGAGGTACCCTAGTAGGTGAGGAGAAGATATCTGAGTATTATTCCACGACCTTATCTACTTGCTTTTTCTGTGTGGAGAGGTCGGCCACAGAGACCCTGAATGTGGCTGTGATTTTTCTCCCATTTTGAGAGAGACTCACGAAGAAGACAAACTTCCCCATATGAGAGATGACCTTCCTACATTGCTTAGCAGAGATCAAGGAAATAGCACTAGGTGGGACAACCTTAGGTATCCTTTACAATTTCTAGTTCAAAGTAATAATAACACTACAAGGCCTAGACTCATATACATCATGACGTTTCCATAGACAAGGTTGTCCCAAAAGAACATCACAAACTTCGAGAGGAGAAACATAACACAATACCTCATCTTTGAAGGGCTTGATGTCATACAACAGTCGACACTGTTGGTTGCTGCGAAGATCGCTTACTTGGCGAAGGCATCCAATGGTGTAGGGTTGTGGGTGTGGAAATGTCAGCAAGGCCAACCGCTTGATGACCTCTACTGAGATGAGGTTCTTCTGGCTACCACTATCAACAATGAAGTGTAGTGGGGTGCCTTTTACCCACATCTTTGAATGGAAGAGGCACTCTCCTTCTTCTGGCTCATCTGGTTCACCATGCTGGAGCTTGGTGGTAGCAACGGTGGCACTGGGTTTTGCATCGATGATCCATCTTCCCCTTTCCGGTTTTGACTCAGAGTCAGAACCCGCATTTGATTCAGAGGCTTTCACTTTGGCCACCAACATCTTCTTTGAGTGGTAGTCAGTAGTGTTATGCCAAGGGCTCTTATGGAAGTCACACCACTTCCTAGTATCTTTCTTTGTCTTTTCGGTGTCCTTCTTTGCTTGTAGCTTGGAATGGTTGTCCTGATACTGTCCATATTTTCTCTGTCCTTTTTTCTGTGGGTTGGGGCCACCCTTTCCTGGATTTTGTTGTGAGGGGTTCCCCATCCCAAATTGTCGCATCTTTTGTTTGAGCTTCTTCTCGATTTTGACAGCATATCGGTAGGCCATGCCCAAGGATGAGATGTCCAAAAATTCCATTTCAATCTGGATGTATCTATGCAGAGCACTACGATACTTGAGAACCATATGTCTCTATGAATATTTGATACCCAGATGGGTTCGCAAGGTATGGAAGATATTTTTGAAATATGGCACTGCTTGGTCTCTTTCTTGCCACAGTGTGGTCCATTTGGTATACAAGTCATCATAACTTCCGATAGGGTAGTATTGTTCCTTAATAGCATCCCTGAAGGATTCCCAGGTGGCTGTGACTATAAATAATGAGGGTTCCTCTATTTTCTTTTGCTCACAGAAAGTTTCCCACCAATCTTTGACATGGGGAATGGCTTTGAGGAGCGCAAATGTAATCTTTTCTCTATTCGAAAAGTTATGGATAGAGAAATACCCTTCTAGTAGATTCAACCACTTGTCTATAGAATCTACATCTATCTAACCTTCATATATAGGAATAAAAAAGTTTATTTGTACCTTGAAGGGAGCAGTGCCTCCGCTCAAAGAAGATGTGTCGCCTGTTGGTAGTCGTCAAAGGATTTGTGAGAAATTATCCATCATCTCATTCCTCTGTTGCGTCAGGGCTTCCTCAATCAACAATTTGAAAGGATCTCCTATCCTATCATCTTTCTTTTCTCCTTCCATGAGAAGTTGCTTGGGTGTGCGAGAGATTTTTTCTTCAAGAGAAACAAGCTCAAGATCCAAATCTTTGTACTCCAACCTCGTTGGGGAGATGAATTAAGACGATAAGGAGAAGACCTCTCTGATACCATTGATCCGGATTTTATGAGAAGAATGAAATGAATACAGATTATTACCAGATGCTTAACACATAATAATAGAGATACAGTAAAACTGGTTTTCTATTCAATAAGCTGAAACTGTAAAATGCAGCGAAAAACAAGCTTGTTGGAATGGTGGCGGCTTATCTCTGAGAAGATATGTGACGATTGCGCTCATTCACAAGAAGATGATTACAATGAGGCTCTAAAGGCATTTTTACAATAAAAAGGAGTTTCAAAAACCCTAAACATCCAAAACCCTAACCCTAGGAGAAGAAGTGTCAAAAGTCATGTGGGCCCCATTTGGGTAATTCAGTACATCAACTTCCCGGGGTCATAAATTTTGCATACGATCTTCGTTTTAGGCGTATGATAGCCCATTGGAAAGATATATATGGGGAATACAAAATTTGCACAAAATTTCATGATGAAAATTTGCGACTGCAACATACCCCAAAAAAATGTCGTTTAGGGCTTCAAAATGGCTCTGGAAGTTCAGGACCTGAAAAACGACTAAAAATAGTAAATTATCGAAATTACTAGAAATATGTTTTGAGCTAGCTGGAAAAGGTGGTTGGCCACCGATATCCACCTGGATCAACTAGGTTCAGTACTCATCCTTGTAGAATCACAAGTCTGAATAGTGGATTTGTGTGTACCGTGTACTAAATGTCGAAGGTAGCAGTATCAGTTATAAGGGCCCTCATGGGCTTAACAACCAGTCGGTCAGATCCCCCCAGAGAGGTAATCCTCCATAAAGGTTGTGTGATGTCTGACCCTTATCTGACCCAGGGTAGTTGTAGAATAACCCCTGCTAGTAACCTATGAGACATCTAAGTCAAGCAACTAATAAACCATTGTATAACCGATCCACAAGAGAGCAGTTGTAATTCAGGTCCACCGTATGGGCAGGGTATCAAAAACTGAAACCTTGAAAGAACTGCCTCTCACGGACGTAAGGGAACTAAAAATATACCCATATACAAATAGATCCCCAGATATATCTCTAACTCTAGGAAGGCATCGGAGGGCTATCCCTTCAACCAACTTCACGCGACCTCGTGATTAACTCCGGTGTGAGCGGAACCTCCTGATCTTACCAATTATACAATAGATTTCTCCACTCCCTGAATCAGAGACATATTTTGATTTAATTTCCTTGGAGAAGTTTACTCACAAAATACTATTCCAAGGCACTAAATCCTAGGCTATTTTGTGCGCCCTAGAAAATAAAATCATTACTAATAAAGTTTAAATTATAGAATTAATTTTATGGTCGTGATTACTCAAAAAGGTATGGTAATGAAACTCGTGGTGTTATGACTCTGTAAGGAAAGTAAATATGAAAAAAATGAAAAGTCCTAACTTTAAATTTCAATGCATGATATGCTTCTAAAAATGATGCAATTGTCAAATTCAACTCTGCAATTTACAAGTAAAAATGCAATCTTTCACTATATGCACTAAGCTAACGGTAAAGACTCAAAAGACAAAAATTCCAAGAAATGAAAAATGCCTATTTTTTAGTATTTTCAATATATCGAAACTGAGAATGCATGGACTGAAAAGAATAACTTGATATATATCCCTACTGTGTATAAAAAGAGATAAATCAAGCAAGATATCAAGCAACAAAACACCCAGCCCAATGTACAAGGACAATAAAAATGAAAAGATGAAGAGAAAGACTTCGCCTAGAAATTCAACCAAAAGAGGGTTTCTTGTCATCCCACAGGCACTCAATAGGCACTACAGAGACCTGAGAAGGCTCAGAAAGAATCAAATCCCACCCAGAAAACACCGTACCAAGAAAATAGGCAAGGAAAAGATGTGTATGTGATTGTTCAAGCAAACAGATCATATATACATAGCTTGCAGTGAGGTAGCCTGCATGTATATGTGACTATCAAGGAAAAAGGCACGTATATGCTTTGAAACAAGGCCAGGCAAGGGAGAAAAGATGAAAACACATACCTAGAGTGAACATGAGTTTTCAAGCATTGATATGACAAGAACTACATTAGAAACGAGAGAAATCTAAGGAGAAAAGTACTTCAAACCCTAATAAAGAATATTCATCCCTAGTATGGTTGCCAATTCTGTTACGAGGAAAATATCTCTATGGCTAGGGTGAACCACAATAGATAGAAACGACTACAAGAAATCAAGTCTATCCCAAAAACATGCTATATAAACCAATGTGCAAGCAAAATAAGGAAGAGGCCTACCTCGTCCAAATGTTTGATGATGTCCACTATTGAGCACTTTGACCCAAAGCTATATATACCTGCAATAAGTTCTCAACTAACAAGAACAAACAAGAATATGGTGGAAATATAAAAGGTTAGCATATTAAATAGCATAATCCATCAATATACATAACAAATATGCTCATGGATAATAGCTCATATATTTGCAAGATATCAACTGGACAGGAAAGGAGTATTTCTATTAATAAATGATCAGCAAAAGTGAAAATATTACAAACTTTCGTGTCATCACGATTCAGAACTGAGAAAACAAATTCCTTCCAGCTGAGCCTCCACCACTTCAACCCTCCACCAAAGGCAAGCTCATATAAGGGAGACAATGAGGTTCTCCATCAATAAGGGAAGATCTTGGGGGCTGGACACTATGTTCAGACTTAAAGGACAAAGGGATGTAGACTCAATATGAAGTAAATAATTTCTCCAGAGTAACTTTTCTCTCAAAGTTGAATTCTTTCTCCTTTTCCATAGCTCGGAATTGACCTCTTTATAACCTTCAAAATGAAACTGAAGGTCTAATTTGGAACATTTCCAGTATATGGAAGGCCAAGGATCAAATATCTCCTATCATGACATGGAAACCTGACATTTAATTTTGATTTTTTGGCACAAATCTCGATGTAGGTGGGTTGTAGTGGAGCAGCCTATGTATATTCTTGTTGTATAGGGTGCAAGATGCGTACAAGTGGAAAACTTTGTATTTTTTTCTCTGGACTTTAGTAACAGGGAAGATAAGTCTACATAGGGAAATGTAATAAGGCCCTCTCTGCAAGATTGCATAGGGTGAGGTAAATCTTGCTCTAACGGTTCTTTTGGTTAAATTGTTGCGGTTGTGACAATAGCAGTGGGGTCTGCGTCGATGATCTGTCTTTTACCAATATTTTCAGAATCAGATTTTTAATCAGGGTTCAACTCCTTTTCTTTGATCTCGGCCACCAATGACTATTTTGAGTGACATTCATCAGTGTTGTTCCAGTGGATTTTGTGGAAATCGCACCATTTTCCAGTGTCCTTCTTTGTCTTCCCATGACCCTTATTTTCCTATGGCATGGACTGGTTTTCTGGAGATTGTTTGTTAGGTTCATATTTATCATACTTTGGTTGTTTCATATTTATAGAACCAAACTCTCGTTTGTTCCGGTGCTTAAATTTATGCTCGATTTTAACAACATATTGATAAAAAACACTGAGTGATGAGATGTACAGAAAATCCACTTCAGTTTGGATGTATTTGTGTAGAGCCCCACGGTATTTCAGAAGCAAATGTCATTTGGAGTATTTGATAACCATCTTGGTGTGTATGGTATGGAAGGTATTGTTGAAATCCAAAACTTCTTGGCCCCTCTCTTTCCGCAGTGTGGTCCATCTCATGTACTAGTCCTCATAGTTGTCAATAGGGTAATATTGTTCCTTTACCGCATCCACAAAAAAAACCCAAGTGGGCTCGGCCCCATATATTCCATAATCCTATGTGGAACTTTGCTCACAGTAAGTTTCCCACCAATGTTTGACATGGGGGAGATATTTAAGGAGTGCAAAGGTGATCTTTTCACTATCAAAAAAATTATGAACAGAGAAATAACCTTATAACAGATTTAACCATTTGTCTAGGGCATCCACATCTATCTGACCTTCAAATACGGGAATATCAAAATTAAACTATACCTTGAAAGGAGAGTTTCTTCCAAAGTGGTTGTTTGATGAATATACTCTTGTTTCTATTGGAAGGCATTGAAGGATATGGGAAAAATTCTCCATCATTTCGTCCCTCAATCCTATGAGAGCTTGCTCAAGCAACAGATTGATAGGATCGTCTGCTCCATTTTTTTTCTTGTCTTCCTCAATGGAGGGTTTCTTGGGCGTGTGACAGATATTGTCTTCAAGAGATACAATCTCGAGACCCAACTTTCTATACTCAGACCTCGTCAGGGACATGCACTGAAAAAACGATCAAGAGCATCCTGATCTGATACCACTGATCCGAATTATTTTTGGCACGAAATGAGAGCGTAGATATAATAAAGAAATGCACAAAGATATCACGGATATCAAATAATATAATAGAAATGTATAATAGATGCAAACATAAACACAGAGATACAGTAATACACGATTTCTATTAATGAAATGTACAGAGACTGTAAAAATACAGAGTGAAAGACTCGCTAGAATGGTGGCAACTTATCTCTGAGAAGAGATGGGATGGCTACTCGCATTCGCAAGAAGATAATTTTACAATGAGGCTCCAAAGGCCTTTTTTATCATAAATAAAATCCAAAACCCTAACCTCGGAAGATGAAAACCCAACAGTTTTATGGACCCCGTTTTGGGTAGTTTGGTGTATCAACTTATCGGGGGCGTAACTTTGGCATACGATCTCCATTTGGGGTGCATGATAGCTCATTGGAAAGGTATCGTCGAGGATATTCATTTAGGGTCTCAATTATGAATTCTCATATCATTGAGAATATTGATCCCAAAAAACCTTCATTTAGGCCTTCAAAATGGTCTCGGAAGTTAAAACTGCTAAAATAGTAAATTGCCAAAATCGCCAGAAAATTGTTTTGAACCAGCTAGAAAAGGTGGGTGGCCATCGATACCCACATGGATCAGATGCACTGCCAATTTAAGCATCCAATTGATCTAACCCTCAGTGCACCTCTACCTCATGGACTAGTCTATTGTCACACACTGATGGAAAATGAAGAAATAAAGCATCAAATCCAAGATCTTCTTCAAAAGGGGCACATCAGACCTAGATCCTCCCCTTGTAGAACCCTGATTGTACTGGTGCAGAAGATAATATAGATTTAGAAACTGAAACTGGTGATCTGAATGTAAATATATCGAAAAGTTATGCGGTTTTAAAAAAACAGCATTTAAAACAGACTTCGGATGTGAGAGTTATGCTCTTTTTAAAAATGGCATAAACGATAACCAAAGGAACATGTGGTGGCATAAGTTTTTTTATGAAGTGACCCACTTTTATAAAGAGAAGTGGGAATCAATTTTACAATGAAGTTACTTCATTAAAAATAAGTAACTCTAAAATAAAATATTAAAGCTACTTATAGTGATTCACTTTTATGCTTGAAGTGAAATACACTTTACAATTTTAACATGAACTTTTTCAAAAAAAAGTAACAAAGGAGAGACTTGAACTCAAGAACTCTTACTTAAGAAGGTAACTTTTAACCAAATGGTCTAGCAAAACATATTGTATTGTTTTGCAAGAGGATTGTTGTTGTTGTTGTTGTTGTTGAGGAAAATTTTAACCAAATGGTCTAGCAAAACATATTGTATTGTTTCTCAAGAGGATTGGGGGTGTTGTTGTTGATGATGATGACAGCCTTGGAGAGCATTCTCAAAAAAATCTTTTTTCACACAAGAAAAAAAATTCGCTTCTCGATGACAACAACGGTTAGATCTCAGTTAACTTACCCGGAAGATACACCTTTTCCTATCTGTTTTTTATTTGTTGAGATCACACAGGGAGCAGGGAAAAGAGAATACGCATATCTAAAGGAGTAGCAACCCAGAAACAAATAATATAAAACTGAAATAAATCCAAAATAATACTTTGCAAAAATTTTAAAAAATGTGTATTCAAGCTTTATACCTCCGGATCTCACTGTAATGGTTGTATCTTGGGCAAACGGAAACCTTTCCGAGTGAAATGAAAACCATTCCAAACTGAAACGAGTGCTCTGGATGCAATGGAAAAGTCCTTTTGGCTGGAAATGTATGGAAATGACAAAACATGGAGATGAGGAAACTCGGCTTCACGATCTCGATCTACAACAGGAGCGGGTCTTCAAACAGGCTATGATACCATGTTCGAAAACACATGTATTCCAAAAGAGGATGAACACCTTAATTAACCACTCACATAACCAGATCAAATATCAACACACCAATTTTTTCACGTGGTAAAGCCCCTACGGGGAAACATCCACGGCCCTAGCCAACGCGACCACTTGGAGAAGTTTATTAATGCAAAAGAAAAATATTACAAAGATATTTTACAAGAGAGTTTCTCACAATTGATCATCGACAAATGACCCTCCATGCTCTTTAAATAGAGATCATGGACCAATCAGGTGTTAAGCCATGGATCAATGGTCATTAATATCGAGGAGAGTATGAAACGTTGGATCACTCGATGTCGGGAACATATCATGACTGTCGGATTTCCTAAATACAAATGCATACTAATTCATACTAAAGAAACACACTAAGAAACATACCTAATGACACATTAGACCAAGTAGATATTAACTAACTCCTAAGTGTCTAAATATCCTAGCATCCCCCCTTAAGAACAACTTGGGATAGGATTGAAGGATTTACAATGGTGACACAATAGGAGAAGGAATGAGGAATTGGAGCATATCCCCCCTTAATGACACCTTCTCGAACTCCTAACATAGATACAAGTTTGGACAATTTTTTTTATGTAAGAGACTTTGTGAAAAATCATGCAACTTGATCTTCTGTAGGGCAACATAGCACTTCAATAAATTAATCATGAATGAGCTTTATGATGAAGTGCAGGTGTATCTCGATGTGTTTTCTATGCTGATGTTTAACTGGGTCTTTGGCGAGATTGATGACAGTCTGATTTTCGCACTAAAGGCTGGTCAGATGCTGTTGTTGGAATCCAAACTCTAAAAGGATTTGTTGAAGCCACAAGGCTTCCTGACTTGCATTTATCACTACTTGGTACTCTGCTTCTGCTAAAGAAAGTGCAATATCCTATTGTTTCTTACAGGCCCAAGTCACAAGTTCTAAACCAAGGTTGAAAACATAACCTATAGTAGAATTACGATCATTAGGGTCGCCAGCCCAATCTGAATCAGTGAAACTAACCAATAAAGGAGTCCCCCTGAATTGTAATGTATCCCAAACTGAAATGTACCATGAACATAACGAAGTATACTTTTAGATTCTTTCCAATGGCTTTCATGGGGTGTTTTCATATATGAGGCAACAAGACCAACAACAAAAGAAAGATCAGGATGGTTATGATTCAAGCATAAGAGGCTACCAACTAATTGACGATACAAGGTGGCATCAACTTCGGGAGAAGTACAGGTGGCAGTAAGCTTGACTCCATACTGGAAGGAAGAAGGGGTTGGTTTACAATCGTCCAGGTGAAAGAAACGAAGAAGGTCAGAAGCATACTTAGACTGGGAAAGAAAAATTCCTTCATTGGTTTGCAAAACTTGGAGGCTAAGGAAATAGTGCAAAAATATTAAGTCTGTCATTTCAAATTTCTTCTTAAGGCTAGTTTTCACATGGTTTAAAATTTTTGAGTCACTACNTTTCAAATATCCGTGCAAGAAGGAGGATTTAACATCCATATGATGGACCTCCCATTTATGTGAGGTAGCAAGGGAAAGAACAAGTCAAATGGAATTCATTTTGGCTACAGGGGAAAATGTTTCATTATAGTCAATTCCTTCAACTTGGGAAAATCCTTTGGCAACTAATCGAACCTTGTGTCTTTCAACACTTCCATCTGATGCATACTTAGTTCTATAGACCCATTTACATATGACAAGTTTTATTCCTTTTAGAAGAGTTACAAGATCCCAAGTATCGTTTTCCATTAAAGAAGGATACTCTTCATTCATTATTGTATCCCAATATGGATGACCTGAAGCTTTTGCAAATGTCTATCAATCATAATTTTTTGAAGCTTGAGAGAAAAGATAAGAGACTCACTAAAACTGTGACTGTGTCTAACGTTGATCTGAAGGATCATCGACAAGATCACTAGTTGCTTCTCATGTTGAATGGACCCATATAGGAAGCAGTGGATCTGGTGTTGGTTTAGGTTCAAAGGACTCATCCAAAGGAAGGTGAGAAGGTGGAGGTGGATTTTCATCCTCACTATCATCATCTGAAGAAGAAACCAGAACCAAATAAGGCACAAACGTCAAAGATGGCTCGTAGGCCGAAGAAGACAAAACCGTCGAATTAATCTCGCGGGCCAAAGAAGGCACAAACACTGAATTAGGCTCATAGGTCAAGATATTTTCATCAAATTTAACATCTCTTCTAATAATATTTTCATTACAATGTGGTTGAAGAAGTCTGTAACCTTTGACATCTTCAGAATAACCAACAAATATACACTTCTCACTTTTAGGCTGTAATGCTTTCCTATTCTCATCAGGAATGTGAGCCCATGCTATACTTCCAAATACACGGAAGTGACTTACATCTGGTTTAATTTTAGTCCAATCTTCTTCCAGTGTTATATTTTTAAGAGAATTTGTGGGAATGCGATTTACTATGTAATTTTTACAGTTGATGGCTTCCGCCTAATACTTTAGACTTAATCCCTTAGATTTGATCATATAATTAGCCATTTCTTTTAATGTGCGATTCTTTCTCTCAGCAACACCATTTTGTTGTGGTGTTTATGGAACAGTGTGTTGCATTTGGATTCCCTGTGTAGTGCAGTAACTTGTAAAATTATTGTTCACATATTCGCCTCCATTATCAGTTCTTAACCTTTGAATTTGATGTCCAGATTTCTTTTCTACAATGGCCTTGTAGGCCAAAAACTTGTCAAAAAAATTTCTCTTAAGTTTTAAGAAGTAAACCAAAGTACGTTTGGAAAAG
>JZKD02S1712872.1:0-21524 GCA_000966675.3 Picea glauca
TAGATGTTATTTAAAGAATGTTCTACCATCCGATAATGGTTTTGGACAACTTCTACTTTAGTAAAAAGGCTTTGTTGTGTTGATTCTAGCTTTCTCGTGCACCTCCAATGTCTGGGCTTGGAAAACTGCCATATCCACTGCCGTGTTCTCAGTCAATTTTATCTTAGCTCGCAGTTATTTGACCAACTCTCCCTGTTGAATGGCCAACTCTCTACTTGTCTGTGAATTTTTATGCATTTTTTCAAGACTGATTTTGAGTTGCTAAATTTTATGTTTGTCACAGGCTCTAATCTGCACAAAACCCCTATTCATCTCATTTCTTACACTCTGCTCCATTGTCTTCATTTGGTACTGCAATTTTCTTACCAATAGGTCCTTCTGCTTCAATTGTTCTTTCAGATTCCCAACTGAATACTGATTTGTTGTGGAAAAATCTCCCAATGAGCCTGCCACTTCCATAGTGAAGTCCACCTTGTCTAAGGCTTGTCCATCACATAGCACTATGTGCCTCTTGAAAACTGCACCCTCCTTTTGGTGCGTTTTTCTTTTTACTATAGCCCTCCTCTTCTTGTCGAAGAAGAAGTCGAAAGGGGGCATCTATTCAACTAAAATAGGAGTAAGATCTTCTATAAATACTAGTTCAGCATTTGGGTTTCCCTAACTGGTCTGTAAAGGGGTCAAAGACATAATAGGGTCACCTATTTGGGTGGTTTGTGGTTGCCTTGATGTATTATTAGTCATCTTTTGTGGTGTAGACAGTGATGCATCCTGTCCCCTTTTGATCAAAACTTCATCTTGAGCTTTTGTTTGATCATCAGGTTGATTTGATGGTGCAGTATTTGCTTTCTATGTCAAAACCTCTGTTTTCACTAAATTTTCCTGAATGTTTTGTTTACTGGAACTTCCTATTTCTAAATTTTGGGTCTCAAATTCCTGTGTGGCTGTAGATGTCGGGACTTCTCCTTGTAAGACTTTCGGCAGAATATTTCTTCGGTGTCTCTGAAAATTATAGAACTCGGCTAATTTGTCCTGAGCCAGAGTTTGGACTCAGCCCAACACTTCCTAATAAGATCTTGCTCCTCGAAATATCTCATCCTGTGGGGAATCTTAATGCTCGTATATTTTTAGATTGTAAAGAGCCATGTGATTTCCCATGATCTTCTGGGGATCATGTTTCTTGAATTCAATGTTTACAAGCTTAATGTTCTTTAGGGCCGCGGCCTCTACCTTTGAGTGGCTGAAATCTAACAGTGAGAAAGCACCAACCTCCAAAGGAAAGGTGGGCCACACTTTTTTCTGTGCTGCCTTTAGCTCTTTACTGATTCCTCCTAGCACAGTTTGATGTGCTACCTCCTAGCACACCAATCGATCTAGTAGAAACATTGGTAAGGCATGCGGAGGAACGGAAACATCCAAAAACCTTGATGTAAGAGAAGCGTTCCTCAATGAACCAATTTGTTATTTTTCCTGGGATGACCACTATCTGGTCTGAAATCCTGGGAGGTGGGAAACCGTATATAACGATATGCATCGAAACCACCACATAGTTTCAGATTTCGTAGAAGAAATCCTTTGCTTTATCCTCCCACGACTTGGAATTATAGAAGTGTATTGTTTCAGCGCTGGTCGGAGTCCAACTCCAGCCCATCAAAGGAAATGGCGTCATAAAACAAATGACGTCCACAAGGTATGCTGACATGTAAAATGGGGCAGGTCACCCTTTGGCTCTCAATGACTGATATTTTGTGATTTCCTTGGCCAAACTGTCTGATAATATCTTGGCCCAATTGAAAGAAAAACCCTCTGCATCTTCATGCATGATCAGTACCCATGATAACAAGAAGTGAGAAGATTTTTCTTTCCCGAAAATTCTACATAGCATCATGCCCACATACATCATATGAGTGTCTAATGATGCAGTGGCATATATGCCATGGGTGTCTGCTTTGAATTTCTCAAGGCATTCCCACCAGTTCTTGATCAAGTCAGGATAATTCTTTACACCTTGTGGGCACTCTTCTTCATCGAACTATTTTAAGAAAGCGGCATTATAATTGTGTTTGAATGTTGGGGATAGTTTGTACATCACTTGTATATGTTCTGGTCATAAAGATTCAACAACAACTTTCTGTGAATTGTGGATGCTCCTGGTCGAGACCTCAACATTCTCTAGGGTTGAGCCTATCATGTCATTATACGGAATGAGCCTCGGTTGCATGGCTATTTTATGTAGCTTTGATTGGGCTACGTATTTGAGCTTCATTGCCTGAGTTTCGGTTCCCTCATAGTCTGACTCTTTTGGACAGTTGATCAACTCATATCGTAAGATATCAAATACCTGTGTCCAGGTTTTCATGGTATCTAGAGCTCTCGGTGATGTGTCCGAGAGGACATCTGTTTTTTGGCTCAAGATCTCACCAACCGATTTAACCATTTTCCGCGGAGCCATGATAGTAGTAAACCCAGTACTTTGTTACCTATTACAGGAAATGCACAAAACTTATTATCTTGCTAAAGCTTGCTCTTATGAAAACGCAAATGGAATTCATAATTCAATATCCTTTTCACCTTAAGTGCATCAATTTGTGTATACCTTTACTAACAATGTATTCACTTTCCTTAATGAAAAGATTTATGCGGTGCTCCAAGATCTTATTTTAAATCATTGCCAAAGATCGATTATTAATGCCATTAATGGTTGGTGGTTCATGATCGGGATATGTGAAATAATATTTGAATTTACTCGACTACGATTTAAAGAAAGATTAACATGAGATAATAGTGTCTAGCCCATTAACTAATCACATTTAACCTTAAGTATTTTCAGGCTTTCGGACCTTGGGATGTCCGATAATAGCTCGAAATATGATTTTCGAAGCTCGAAACCACGAAGTGATTAATTATTCACTAATTGTCTTCAATCTTAAATTAACCTTGTTTAGTGTCTACGATATTTCAGTAGTTCAGACTTCATGAATTCAGAATGCGATGTATGTTGAATATCCGAACTCTGAGTGTGCGAAGTTATTAATTAACCTTTAATCGAGATTAGTTGATTTAACCAGGGTTTAATATTTCAGGACTTCACATTTCGTAGATTTACAAGTTAGATATTTGTCATTTTCCTAAAGGGCCACTTTCCGTAGTGACGTGTTAGATCTTAGGAAGGTATACGTGTATATGGTGACTAGGATCTATCAAACGCTTTTCGTGTATCGGGACTCTGAAGGTGAGACATGTTGAAACGCCTGAAGTACGAAACTCCAAGTCTTGAAATTTTGAAGTATTCTCTAGGGGTTTGACCTTTTAATAATCAGGCGGCTCCAAAGAACTCAAGAAAAGGGATCATTCGATCAAATGAAAAACCTCATCAATGGTGAGAATCAAGCGCACTTTATTCTTATTTTAATTGGAAAAGAAAACTATTTAAAATCTAAAGTTTAGAAATATATATGTGTTCCAACATAGGCTCCATCTAGGGATCGTGTCTCCCTACGAGACGTAGAAGAACAATAGACCAATTTCCTTTATTGGGTAAATGGAGTCATTATTGAATTTCTATGAAACACATCCAAAAAAGGATCATATTGAGAAAAGGAGTTTCGTCTGAACTTAGAAAACCTTTAAAACACATCGAATCATGACCTTCAGTTAGGCTATTTGAAATTCCTCTTTCTTAAAACTGTGTTCATACTTGCTTAAGATAATCAAATTAACTTTAGCCGAAATATCAAGCTTTGATCGATTTCGTTCACATCAAGGTTAAGTATATGTGTCATATTTTCTTAAGGAGATCCCTCGTTGGTTTAGAATGTAAATATTACTGAAAAAAAATTAGATGTCAGAGTATATCATGTAGATACGTATGACAACCATACAGATATCATAGACATTGCTTCACTGCCAGCGAGCTTGTTCAGTACCCCGGTGAAGTTATCTACTTCTCCCATTGAATTTCCTTTCACCACTTTAATTAGTTATTTAGCATTTAAATGCTAAGATGAGGGCAATCATTTAATGAATTTCCTTTCATCGTCTCTTTCTTTTGGGAAAAATGGGGATAATCGATTTCCTGAATTTCCTTTCACCATTTTCCTTGGACTAGATGGGGGCAATCATTTTATGAATTTCCTTTCACCATCTGTCTTATATTTTAATACATGAAGTGGGGGCAATCAATCTGTATGTAACGTACAAGGGATGATATTTGTTTAAGATATTCAAGGAAAAGTCTGTCATAATGTTTTAGTATACTTTGAAATTAATTTTCTTTCAATCTTCAATACTTCACCTATCGAGAAGATTTTAAAAGGGATTTTAAATTCAGGGATCAACCTTGAGCGAACTAGTCAGTTTAAAACTAGATAAGAGAGCTAAAGTTATTAGGATTAACCTAAACATACTTTCTTTCAGTTAAGTTGAAAGGGATGTATAAATTTTCGTCTAACATTATTTTGAAGACATGTTTCTGAGTTTTCAGAGTTAAGGTGAAGTCTTTTTTCTCTATGAAGACCAGGGAGAGGTATTGAGAATCATAGGAAAATAAAATTTGAGGATGGACAAGATAAAACAGAAAGAAAATTCAAATATTCTGTTGCAAACAAGGTCAATCCCACACAAGCTTGTTCATTGATTCTCGTATTTTCTTTAAGGTCTTTTTATTCTTATTTTCTTTTTTTTATAAATTTCATTTCATTTTTTATTTTAATTTTAATCTTATCAAAACTCAGAGAAGACTTTTAGGATTAGGCTATAATTCTTATGTTCCTCTGGTTGTTGATTAGGTGACCATATTTATATGGATGAGACTTCTTTCATATTTAGTGAGATCCCCTTGAAAATGTAGCTTGAGTTAGTAGGGTAGAAGCTCATACCTCATATTTTCTTTATATTTTCAATCAAATAACCATTTATTTATCACCTGTTTTGAGAGAAAGCCAATGTTCTAAAAAGTGAGTGTCGGTTTCTGATACGTCCTTATCTCTCAACTATCAACAAGTATTCTACATAAAAATAAACATGAGAAATGTCAGAAACTTATGAAGACAAAGAAACGATAGGTGTTACTCTTTTTTTTACATTTCTATTTTTATGAAATCAACAAACCTGGTCTATTTACAGTGAATGTAAAAACTTACCAAAGAAACGAAAAATTGTGAACTAAAACATAAAACTCAAACCGGTATATACAATGGGGATTTGGAACATGTTCATTGCATGAAATGCTTTACGAAACGCCCGTTGATGGGGGCATTAAGGATCTTCCCATCAAGGTTTTCTAATAAGAATGAATTCTTTCCTTTAAAAGCTGTGATCTTGAAAGGTCCAAACCAAATGTGATCAAACTTGACGTGCTTTCCTGCATCTTCCTTTCTGGCATCCCACTTAAAAACTAGGTCACCAAGGAGAAATTCCCTATATTTAGATTTTTTATCAAACAGGGTTTTCATGTTATCTTGATATTTTTGAAGTCTCTCATCTACTTCAGCCCTATTTTGCTGGACTTCAATTAACTAGTTTATTCTCCTGGTAACATCGTTCGTCTCTTCCTTCGCATTTTGCCAAAGCTTCATCACAAGCAGAGCGATATTTATGGGGAGGACCATGTCAGTTACATACACCATTTGGAAAGGAGACATTCTGATTGATTTCTTAGAGCTGATTCGATTTGCCCACAAAGGATATTTCAAATGAACATGCCATGCTTTCTTATTTTCAGTCAACCCCTTTTTAATGATAGTGATCAAACTCTTATTTGATGATTCGGCTATTCTGTTTCTCTGAGGATAGTAGGTCATGGAATGTCCTAGCACAATGTTGTACTTTTGACAAAAACTGACCATTTCCATGGATTTGAAAGCTTGGGCATTATCAGTAAATATCTTTTGAGGAAAACCAAATCTCGATCAAATGTTTTCTTCTAAGAAATTGATCACCACTGAGTCTGTAGCATTTCGTGTCGGAATGGCTTCCACCCATTTAGTGAAATAGTCTGTGGCAGTTAAGATCCATTTATGTTGTGCACTTGAATGTGGATGGATTTCTCTGATGAAATCCAGACCCCATTGTTGAAACAGAGCTTTTGTTTTGACTAGAATCAAGGGTAGTGCGGGAAGCTTTTGCTTGCCTGAGAATAGTTGATAAGAGTTACAGGCTCTGACTTTAGTATTCACGTCAATAAACAATTTCGGCCAATAGTATCCAGCTTTTAGGATCTTGTAGGTCATTTCCCTCCAGGCGCGGTGTCCTCCACATACCCCTTCATGAAACTCGTTTATGACATTCTCCATTTTGAATTCTACTAAGCAACTCAGCAAAAAGCCTAGAGGATCCTTCCAATACAGTTGGCTATCAATGATGCAATATTTTACCGCATACAGCTTCAACATTCTTTATTTGGAAGGAGTCATATCACTTGGGCACTGAAGATTCAGGAGGTATGAAGCAATATCTCTATACCAAGCCAAGGAAGAAAACTTTCTGTGGATTTGAGTCGCAGGTGTATGATCATCAAATTCTTCTATATGTGGAAGGTCACCATAAGTTTGCAGATGATTTATTCCAAGTGCCCTGAAGTTAGATTCGGCCAATATTTTTTCCAGGCCTTGACCTTTGATAATCTTGGTCAGTTTTACCTCAAGATCAAATTCCTGAATCTTGGCCAGCCATCAGCCTCTCTTTCCGTCACTATCTGGTTGAACCAATATATTTTTGATAGAGCTAGTTGGCACGTAGGAAATTACTTTGGAATGCAACACGTAAGTCCTAAAAGCCTTGAGGTCTTTCACCATTGCATATGCTTGTTTTTCCAGTATATCATATTTCAGTTCGGCATCTCTGAGACTTTTTCTGAAAAATGCTATTGGTTTATCGAAACCTTCATCGTTCTTCTGTAAGAGCATAGCTGCGATAGTATGTTCGGACGCGAATGAAAAGATCATGAACTCTTTCATGTAGTCTAGGTTGGCCATCACCAGTGCTTCTCCTATCACCTTCTTGATACGTTCGAAGAATTCTTTAGCTTCAGTTGTCCATTTGACCTCGTTGTCTTTCTTGAGCATATCTGTAATCAATTTAACAATTTTAGCAAAGTTTGGAATGAATCTTCTTAAAAAAATATTTTTTTCCTAAAAAAGACTGGATTTCCTTTCTATTCCTAGGAATATTTATTGTATCTATAGCTTCAATTCTTTTAGGGTCGATTTTGATTCCTTCTCTAGATACTATGTGGCCCAAGATTTTATCTTCTTGCATTGCAAAATGGGATTTCTTAGGGTTGAGTGACAAATCAAATTTTCGACATTTCTTGAATGTTTGTTTGAGGTGTACCAGGTGCTCTGCATCTGATTTAGAAAAAATAGTTAAATCATCAAGATAAATTATTACAAACTTATCTCTCTCGCTGACAAAGGCGATGTCCATTTATCGTTGGAAAGTGGCCCCTGCGTTCATCAGACTGAAAGGCATTTTATCGTACATGAAAGTACCCCATGGAGTCGTAAACGCGGTTTTTTCTTTATCATCTTCGTGGATTGCAATTTGATTGTATCATGAAAAGTGATCAATCATAGACATTATGTTATCCTCGACCACTTTTTCCAGAACGTGATCCATTTTAGGGAGTGGATAATTGTCTTTAAGGGATGATCTATTTAGATTCCTAAAATCCATGCAGAGTCTGATTTCACCATTCTTCTTCCTGACTGGAACTAATTTGGCTACCCACTTAGAATACCAAAGTGGAACAATGATCTTTGCGTCAAGGATCTTTTTTACCTCTCTTTCTATCATGGGCAAGAGTATAGGATTTATCTGTTTGATTTTCTGCCTAAAAGGTTTTATGACCTGTTTCAAAGGGATTTTGTGTTCGATGATAGTGGTATCATAAGTTTTCAATTCATCGTAAGACCAAGAAAATATGTCTTTGTATTGTTTGAGTAACTCAAAATATTTATTTTTTATTTCGGGTGGAAGGTATTTAGATATTTTGACCAATTTAGGGTTTTCCTTAGTGCCAATATCACAATCTTCAACCTCCTTAGGCTGAGGTTGCAAGGTAGACTTTAGGAGTATATCATCCTGATCAAATAATCTTTATAATGGAATCAAACCCTTAGGAATTTGATTGTTTTTCAGAACCATCATGCGGTGGTTAGCGATCTTGTATTGGAACTTTTGGGGATCTTCATCTTCCTGCATGATTCAAGTAGGGTCATTCTGCTTTTCCTGATCAATGTGTGTTTTAGAAAATTCATCCACCATTTCTAGAAATTGTTCGATATGCTCATCGTCTTCAAAGACCTGCCAGTGTTGAACATTATTTGGTATTGAAGGCCTATGCCTCATCTTTATGTGATACTTTAGATTCAAGACAATAGGTGGCATAAAAGTAGTGGTCGCTTTTGCTAGGGAGTCAACTTGTTGATTTTCTGCCCTGGGAATATGGTGAATATTAAACGATGAGAAACAAATTTCTATCAAATCCTAGGCGCAGTTCATGTATGACCTTAGCCTTGGATTCTTGGCTTGATAATGTTACCTTATATGTTTTACAATTAGTTCTGCATCACCGTAGACTATTAATTTTTCAATTTTCAACTTCCTGGCAGCTTCTAATCCTAAGACCAAAGCTTCATACTCACATATGTTATTGGTATAGTCAATGTCCCACTGCAATCTATATGAGAAATGAATAATGAATTCATCTCTGGGTGCCACAAACAACACTCCGACTCCTGCTCCTTCCCAGGACGAAGCACCATCAAAACACATTTTCCAAACTCCTACACTGTTTACATTTTTGTTTGTTTTTTCTATTTTTTCTTTTTTGTTTTCTTCTTCTGTACAACTTTCTTTTGTACATTCATCGAAACCATCATCAATTGATAATATACAGTTTCCTAAATCCTGATTGATGACATATATAGGGTAATTATTTGGGTTTTGCGGGTCACTTACAGTATATGCCAGCCTTGTCTCTCTGTATAGACGGGTGAATTGTCCACCGAATATCGAGATCGTAGCATACGTCATGTCCAATTGAAGCGATCCTCCAAGTTTGGCGCCCCAAGAGTGAGATAACAACATGCCATACTTTGAAGGGACATAAGCAACAACTACATCCATAAGAATACTCTTTACAGGAATATATGCAAGATTAACTACTAAATCTTTAATCATACCAAGACATTTAAATTTTCTTGAATCAAAAGAATATAGATCTCAGTATGGTCTAGTAATCTTGAGACCCAGCTTTTCCATAATAACTTTGGGCATTAAGTTGTGGCATGCTCCAGAATCCAACATACAGTTATGGAGTAAGTGATCATGCACAATCAACGTAATATAAAAATGAGCGATAGAATCTTTGGCATTTTCAATATGCGGACCAAACATTATAGTAGGTCTATCATCTTCTAAATTAATATCATCCACATGACTTTCAACATCTGAAAAAATTATCATCTTGGCAATTTGCTTTCTATACATTGGGTTTTTCGCTAGTTCAACCAGAGGTACGGGAATTTTGATTTTATTAATTTTGTTTTCCAGATTGAAACTTCCAATTGTCTTTTCGACTTCTCTAGTTGGAATCTTTGTTTCTCTTTTTTTTGGCCTGTTAGTCTACATTGCCTTTGTTTCAGCTGTCCTAGCTTTGGCATCTTGCATTTCAACTATTTTTGTTTTGGCAGCTTGCGTTTCATCTATTTTTGTTTTGGCAGCTTGTGTTTCAGCTGTTTTGTTTTTGGTAGCTTGTGTTTCAGTGGATGGTTGAGCTTCCTGATTCATTTTAGTTCTCGACAAGATCTTCTTCGGTGGAGAAGTTGTATAATTTTTATCTCTAGGCCTTAAATTATATTTCTGTTGAATCTCTGTCATTATAGAGTCGGTGATTTCTTGATAATCAGACTCTCCCATATTATTTATACTTTCCTCATTTCCAAATAGGGGTTCTTGGTCTAAAGATCTTTTGTAGTCCTGTCTGGTTAGGTGAGGTTCTTGGTCATCATCACTGAGATTGTTTATGTCTTCATCTAACCCCTCATAGTCTTTCATATCATCACTTTGCATGAAGTTTTATGTCTTAAAAGGGGCTTTGATTTTTTGGTCCTCGTTTTTCACTTGTCTCTATTGGATCTGGGGGTTGGGATTCCTTTTGAACTCTTTTCTAGCGAATGGATTAGGCTTAGTTTGGTCTAGTTCCATTCTAGGGATTTTGTTTGATAATTCTTTGATTATCTTAGCCATGTCGTCCATTTTATCTTCCGCAGACCTCCCAGATACGGAGGGTCCAACTTGTTCCCTGAAGAATTTAGTTTCTTTGGTTCTCGTCTCGACCTTTGCTTTTAGTTTACCCAAATCCATCATGTTTGACTCGATTTCAATGGCATCATCTTGCATTCTTGTGAGGTCAACAGATCTCCTTTCCCTCAAAAGTAGAGCAAAGTCGAGCTCGAAAGCCCCTGCAAAAGTCACTTTAGCTATGGGTTGAGAGGGTTTAACTTCTGTTGGAATCTTATGATAGAGTTTATTAAACCTCTAGGTGAATTCTAGGACTGACTCGAAATTCTTTTTCCTCAAGGCCCCAAATTCTGTCAAATAATACAAGTGATCTTTCTTTTCTCCCCACTTCCTTAAAAAGTCATTTTTTGGCACGTCATAAGATGTTATAGAACCTACCGGGAGCCCTCGAAACCAGATTCTTACTTGTCCCTGAAATTTTTGCACCAAAAGTCTCGAGTAAACATCCTCATGCTCAATGCCGAGGATATCAGTGAATTGGTCAAAAAAGTTTATGTGCTCTGTGGCAGTTAAGTCTCCTCCTCCCATGAATTTCGGTAATTTTTTCATATAATTGTCTGGTAAATCATGAAAGATAGGGGGAAGGGGTAAAGGAGCGTATATGGCCGCCACTTTGGTAAAAAATCTAGGGGGCGGAGGTGGTGGTCCTTGACTGCCTACTCCTCCATCTCCTCCCACACTACCTCCATCTCCACCTCCTCCAGCAGCCATTGAGAGTCTAGGGGATGAAATTCGAGAATTATAGAGAGGATTTTCAAAAACTTGTAGTGACCCTTCGGCTACGTCAGGATGAGGCGAAGGAGGTTCTAGAAACTGACCGTTAGGAGATAGAAAATTCTAAAAGGGGGGGAAAGGGAAATGAGGATTGGTTTCTTTGGACTTATAGGATATATAAACAGGAGAACCTACAGGAGTTGAATCAGGGTATGAGATATAGTCCTCAGAGTTTTAGGGACCTAAAACCTTTACTTCGGGGACCAGTAGAATATCAATAAAAGAGGGTATCGAAAGGGATCTTTTACCTTTAATATTAAAGGGGGAAGTCGAATCGGTCTCGGCTTTTATCTCAGGTAAAACCAACTCAGGGTTTATGGTTTCAGCTTCAATATTCTCAGTTGATGTATCTCCGAAGTGGCTTTGTGTGTAACCTTCTTGCGAGATTGACTATTCAAGTGGAACCTTAACATTAGTTTTCATAGTTTTGGGTTTTGGGTTGTTAAACCTTACTTGTGGATGCAACGGTATCCTTGAGGTATCCCCTTGGTTTTAATATATTTTCGGGATCGAATACAGACATAGTCTGTTGATCGTCTGGGTTCTTCCTGGTATTATTTCTATCGAATGTCAGTTTATCTATAGTGGAGTCGCCAAGTGAAAGATAAAAATTAGCCTTATTATTGTATTCAATCTTTTTTCACTATCAAAGAGAGAAACTTAGCATGTCGTTCTCCTAGGGAAAAATAACTTCGTTTCTCCATCCCCGGCAACGACGCCAAAAAAATGTTGTTCCTGAGATTACTTTTAAGGCTTGAAGGGTAATGTCAAGGCATCATGAATATAAAAGAAAGTTTTTGAGAGGTTCTTTTTCTTCCTTTAGTTATATAATAATTAATCCTCAAATGAAAATAATGACAGAACAGGACAGAGGCCGTAATTTGTCGTCTAAGTCGATTTATAGAATCAAGTGATATGAGGAAAACTTACAAAATTGTTAAACAAAATGAGGCATCAATGAAAGATGAATCTTACCTTGTTCACAGTAGATGAAAATAAAGAATGCACCCTTGAAAGGATATGAGATACAGTAATCCAAGTAGCTCACAAGTCTTGTATCTACTTATAGCAAATACAGAGAAAAAATTGCTTGCTTATCAAACAACCGGTAAAATGTCACTGCAGTAGTAGTAGTACTAAATTGCAACCATTCACTTATCAAGGAATGACATAAAGAAACTAGAAATATGAGATACAAGAGAGAAACATAACTCAAACTGCACAAAAATTGGAATCTTCGTCTGCACTTGTATTAATTCTCACAAAAGGAAAGTTTTTCTCATTACATCTGGCAAGAAGAAGCCTGTGTTAAGTCTTTAAACTAAGTATTTATACAAAAAAATTCTCAACCCTAAGCAGTTGGAATTCTCATAATTCAAAAATAGTAAATATTACAATATGTAAAATTTGAAGAGTTTCATTTGCATCTTCTCTGTCTCTTCACCTGTTGGCAGAGGCATTTCTTCTTCTTGTCCTCCAGCTCAGAAACAACTGGCCTCTAATCATGACCTGCGTAAATGGTATGCATACATTGTCTCATTTGTTTCCAGATGTGTTGGCCTTCCCTTGCTCGACACACTGAACACATTTGCCTACAAATTGCACCACTATCCTAGAAGGCTCTATTGTGTCATTCGCCTCGAAAGTATATAACTTATTTTCTATGTGAGGCAACCTATCTTCCATCCTCCTGGCTTCTAAATATATAGACTATAGCTGCAGATTAGGATTGACTATCCACTTATTAATCTGGATAATGTCAATTCGTTTCAATTGCAGGATTTCAGCCTAGGCATCTTCCATGCTTGTCTTGGAATCAAGTTGATTCTTTGCTATATAGATTTTCAGAAGGGCTTCAGAGATACTATCTCTTTCAATGTATAGTGACTCTTTGTCAAGTGAGGAACATGCTTATTCACAAGATTTCTTCACTTCCCAGGCTAACCTTTTACTTTCAACTAAATTGGCTTCCTAGGTTTTCAGTATTATATCACCTCGAGTTTTCTCCGAAAGAGACAATCTAGAGACCTTGGTTACTTCATCTTTTGTTGATGACACAACTACCTCCTGGAAAGTAGCTCGAGATGCAATGGCCTCTCTCTCTTTTAAGTAGATGTTATTTAAAGAATGTTCTATCATCCGATAATGGTTTTGGACAGCTTCTACTTTAGTAAAAAGGCTTTGTTGTGTCAATTCTAGCTTCTCGTGCACCTCCAATGCCTGGGCTTGGAAAACTGCCATATCCACTGCCATGTTCTCAGTCAAGTTTATCTTAGCCCGCAGTTGTTCGACTAACTCTCCTTGTTGAATGGCCAACTCTCTACTTGTCTGTGAATTTTTATGCATTTTGTCAAGACTGATTTTGAGTTGTTGAATTTCTTGTCTGTCACGGGCTCTAATATGCTCAAAACCCCTATTCATCTCATTTCTTACTCTTTGTTCCACTGTCTTCATTTGGTCTTGCAATTGTCTTACCAGTAGGTCCTTCTGCATCAATTGTTCTTTCAGATTCCCAACTGAATATTGATTTGTTGTGGAAAAATATCCCAATGAGCCTGCCACTTCCATAGCAAAGTTCGCCTCCTCTAAGGCATGTCCATCACATAGCATGTTGTGCCTCTTGATAGTTGCACCCTCCTTTTGGTGCATTTCTCTTTTTACTATAGCCCTCCTCTTCTTGCTGAAGAAGAAGTTGGAAGGGGGCATTTCTTCGACCGAAATAGGAGTAAGATTTTCTATAAATACTACTTTGGCATTTGGGTTTCCCTCACTGTTCTGTAAAGGGGTGAAAGACATAATAGGGTCACCTACTTAGGTGGTCCGTGGTTGCCCCGATGTATTAGTAGTTGTCTTTTCTGGTGTAGACAGCGATGCATCATGTCCCCTTTTGACCAAAACTTCATCTTGAGCTTTCGTTTGATCATCAAGTTTATTTGATGGTGCAATATTTGCTTTCTGTTTCAAAACCTCTGTTTTCACCAAATTTTCCTAAATGTTTTGTTTACTGGAACTTCCTGTTTCTAAATTCTGGGTCTCAACTTTTTGTGTGGCTGGAGATGTCAGGACTTCTCCCTATAAGACTTTTGGTAGACTATTTCTTCGGTGTCTCTGAAAATTATGGAACTCGGTTAATTTGCCCTGAGCCAGAGTCTGGACTCAGCCCAACACTTCCTGATAAGATCTTGCTCCTCGGAATATCTCATCTTGTGGGGAATATTCATGCTCGTATATTTTTAGATTGTAAAGAGCCATGTGATTTCCCATGATCTTCTACGGATCGTGTTTCTTGAATTCAATGTTTACAAGCTTAATGTCATTTAGGGCCGCGACCTCTACCTTTGAGTGGCCGAAATCTAACAATGAGAAAGCACCAACTTGCAAAGGAAAGGTGGGCCACACTTTTTTCTGCGCTGCTTTTAGCTCTTTACTGATTCCTCCTTGCACAGTTTGATGTGCTACCTCCCGACACACCATTCGATCTGGTAGAAACATTGGTAAGGCATGTGGAGGAACGGAAACATCCAAAAACCCTGATGTAAGAGAAGTGTTCCTCAATGTACCAATCCGTTATTTTTCCCAAGTTGGCCACTATCTAGTCTGAAATTCTAGGAGGTGGGCAATCGTATATAGCGATATGCATCGGCACCACCACATAGTTGCATATTTCATAGAAGAAATCCTTTGTTTTATCCTCCCATAGCTTGGAATGATAGAAGTGTATTGTTTTAGCGCTGGTTGGAGTCCAACTCTAGCCCATCAAAGGAAATGGCGTCATAAAACAAACGGTGTCCATAAGGTATGCTGACATGTAAAATGGGCAAGGTCGCCCTTTGGCTCTCAATGACTGATATTTTGTGATTTCCTTGGCCAAACTGTCTAATAATATCTTGGCTCAATTGAAATAAAAACCCTCTACAACTTCATGCATGGTCGGTACCCATGATAACAGGAAGTGATAAGAGTTTTCTTTCCCAAAAAGTCTACATAGAATCATGGCCACATACATCATATGAGCGTCTAATGATGCAGTGACATATATGCCATGGCTATCTTCTCTGAATTTCTCAGGGCGTGCCCACCATTTCTTGATCAAGTCAGGATAATTCTTTACACCTTATGGGCACTCTTCTTCATCGAACTCTTTTAAGAAAGTGGCATTATAACTGTGTTTGAATGTTGGGGATAGTTTGCACATCACCTGTATATGTTCTGGTCATAAAGATCCAACAAAAACTTTCTATGAATTTTGGATGGTCATGGTCGAGACGTCAACATTCTCCAAGGCCCAACCTATCATGTCGTTATACGACATGAGCCTTGGTCGCGTGGCTATTTTATGCAGCTCTGATTGGGCTACATATTTGAGCTTTGTTGCCTGAGTTTCGGTCCCCTCATAGTCTGACTCTTCTGGACAGTTGATCAACTCATATTGTAAGATATCAAATACTGGTGTCCATGTTTTCATGGTATCTATAGCTCTCGACGATGTGTCCAAGAGGACATCTGTGTTTTGGCTCGAGCTCTCACCAACCGCTTTAACCATTTTCCGTGCAACCATGATAGTAGTAAAATCAACACTGTGTTACCTGGTACAGGAAATGTGCAAAACTTCTTATCTTTCTAAAGCTTGCTCTTATGAAAATGCAAATGGAATTCAAAATTCAATATCCTTTTCACCTTAAGTGCATCAATTTGTGTATACCTTTACTGACAATGTATTCACTTTCCTTAATGAAAATATTTAGGCGGTGCTCTGAGATCTTATTTGAAATCATTGACAAAGATCAATTATTAATGCCATTAATGGTTAGTGGTTCGTGATTAGGATATGTGAAATAATATTTGAATTTACCCAAATACGATTTAACGAAAGATTAACATGAGATAATAGTGTTTAGCCCATTAACTAATCACGTTTAACCTTAACTATTTTCGGGCTTCCAGACCTCGGGATGTCTTATAATAGCTCGATATATGATTTCCGAAGATCGAAACCACGAAGCGATTAATTATTCGCTAATTGTATTCAATCTTAAATTAACCTTGTTTAGTGTCTACGGTATTTCGGGAGTTCGGACTTCGTGAATTCAGAATGCAATGTATGTTGAATATCCAAACTCTGAGTGTGCGAAGTTATTAATTAACCTTTAATCAATATTAGTTGATTTAACCAAGGTTTAATATTTCGGGACTTCACATTTCATAGATTTACAAGTTAGATATTTGTCATTTTCACGAAGGGCCACTTCCCGTAGTGACGTGTTAGAGCTTAGGAAGGTATACGTGTATATGGTGACTAGGATCTATCGAATGCTTTTTGCATATCGGGACTCTAAAGGTGATACATGTTGAAACGCCTGAAGTGTGAAACTCCGAGTCTCGAAATTCTGAAGTATTCTCTAGGGTTTTGACCTTTTAATAATCAGGCGGCTCCAAAGAACTCGAGAAAAGGGATCATTCAATCAAATGAAAAACTTCATCAATGGTGAGAATCAAGCACACTTTATTCTTATTTTAACTGGAAAAGAAAACTATTTAAAGTCTAAAGTTTAGAAATAGATATGTGTACCAACACAGAGCACCGTGATACTTGAGCACTGGATGTCACTTTGAATATTTGATACCCAGCTTGGTGCGCAGGGTATGGAAGATATTTGTGAAATCTAGCACTGCTTGGTCTCTTTCTTGTCGTAGTGTGGTCCATTTGGTATACAAGTCGTCATAACTTCCAACATGGTAGTATTGTTCCTTAATAGCATCCCTGAAGGATTCCCAGGTGGTTGCGACTGTAAATAATGAGGGTTCCTCTATTTCCTTTTTCTCACAGAAAGTTTCCCACCAATCTTTGACATGGGGAATGACTTTGAGGAGTGCAAAAGTAATTTTTTCTCTATTTGAAAAGTTATGGACAGAAAAATACACTTCTAGTAGATTCAACCACTTGTCTACAACATCTGCATCTATCTGACCTTCAAATATAGGAATATTGAAGTTGATTTGTACCTTGAAGAGGGCGACACCTCCGCTCGAGGAAGATGCATTGCTTGCTGGTAGCCGCCGGAGGATTTGCACGAAACTATCCATCATCTCATTCCTCTGTTGCGTGAGGGCTTCCTCAAGCAACATTTTGAAAGGATCTCATGTCCCGTCATCTTTCTTTTCTCCTTCCATGAGAGGTCGTTTGGGCGTGCGAGAGCTTTTTTCCTCAAGAGAAACAAGCTCAAGACCCAATTCTTTGAACCCTGACCTCATTGGGGACATGCATTAAGACGACAAGGAGCAGACCGCTTTGATACCACTGATCCAGATTTTATGAGCATAACAAAATGAATACAAATTATTAAAATATGCTTAACACAGAATAGCAGAGATACAATAAAACTATTTTTCTATTCAATAAGGAAATAAGATGAAACTGTAAAATGCAGCGAAAAACAAGCTTGTTGGAATGGTGGTGGCTTATCTCTGAGAAGAGATGTGATGGTTGCGCTCATTCACAAGAAGATGATTACAATGAGGCTCTAAAGGCCTTTTTACAATAAAAAGGAATGTCAAAAACCCTAGACATCCAAAAACCTAACCCTAAGAGATGAAACACCAAAAGTCATGTGGGCCCCGTTTGGGTAAGTTAGTACATCAACTTCTCGGGTCCGTAACTTTTGCATATGATATTCGTTTTAGGTGCATGATAGCCCATTGGAAAGGTCTATCCGAGGACTAAACATTTTTTTTCTTTGTATCAAAGGTCGTCTTTAACTGTGGCGAGCCCTAAAAATGTTGTTTAGGGCCTCAAAACGGCCCCGCTAGTCAGGGACTCAAAAACTAGGAAAACTACCAAACTGGAAAACTACCAAAATGAACCAGTTGGAATAGGTGGGAGGCCACCAACATCCATGTAGATCATTTCGCTAGCTCGAAATGTAATTTGTACACTTTCTCATTGCGAACCCCAATCACCTTGTCCATCTTGGTTGTTGACCCTTTCGGTCTAATATACACCTTTCCTCCACGGAAGGTAACTTCAAATCCTTTGTCCTCCAGGGTCGAAACTGATATAAGGTTCTTGGTTAGACCAGGAACATATCAATGTCATCAAACTGGAGTTGTTTACCCGACTCCCTCTGAAATGACATTGTGCCTCTGCCTTGCACCTTACAGTGCACATCATCTCCAAGCTCAATATGAAGATTCACACCTCCCTCCTGCAAGATACTAAAGAATTCTTTGCACCCAGTCATATGACAAGAGGTGCCACTATCCACATACCAAACATCTGTGACAACTGAGCTCGACATACATGCAATAAGGCAGAAATCATCCTCAAATCTCTTTGCAAACTTCTTCATTCCTATAGAGGATGCCATCTATGGCTTACTCTTTTCTTTTCAGAACATTGTGAGGAAAAATGTCCAAACTTGTGACACTGAAAACGCTTGACTTTGGAGAAGTCAATGTTCTTCTTCTTACCATAGCATTTCTTCTTAGGCTTTCTCTTGCCTTTGCTAGCAAGAGCCAAAGCCTCCTCATCCACAACCTGAGACGATGTAAATGATCTACTCGCATGACCAAGGAGAATCTCCTCCTGCACAAAATCATCCCATAAGCATTGCCAGTTAGGGAGCTTCTCTCGAGCTACAATCCCACACACAAATGAGTCTCATGGATTTGAAAATCCATTCAAGGTTATACGTACTAACTCATAATCCTTTGTGTTAGAGCCAACTGCTCCAAGTTCATCCTTGATATGTGTAAGACGAGTGAGGTAAGGCATCACACCTTCGCCCTTAGCCATCTCGATACATCACAACCTTTCCTGAAGCACCATAATCATGTTTTCATTTTTACTTTGATAGAGGCTACCCAAGGCCACCCACATGTCCTTAGAAAACATTTTCCTTGAGAGGTGTGGGATTATGTGATCCTTTACCCCATCAAGGATTATGCTCATTGCCTTTTCTTTACCCTTCTTCCAAGCTCCAAATAAAGTTGCATCCGTAGGATTTGCTGCTTTATCTGCAATATGCTCAAGGACATCATTGACATCCAAGATTCTGGTAACCTTCTCTTTCCAGGTGGGGAAGTTCTGAGCACCTTGAATTCTATCCTCAACTCTCAAACTCATGGCCATTTTGAAAGTGTCTTTGTCCAAACCCTACGTTGTCTCACAAACTAATCTTGTGTTTAGATATGGAATTGATCCTCTATAATCAATACTATGATGTTGTTACTCCAATAGTCCTGCACTCATATATGAAATCGACCAATGCATTGATGTTGTTACTCCAACAACAATATGTTGATGTTGTTACTCCAATAGTCCTGCTCTGATACCATGTGAATCCACTAAAACCCAACAAGATGAACTGAAAACTTCAACAATCTTTACTACCTAGAAATTTATTCAACACATTTAAATTTCTTAAATTGTTATTTTGTAGTTACAACTAGGTTTTCTTCACAAAAAATAAATAACACAACATAAATAAATCTGATCTACAATGAAGAATATAACAACAATCACATCACATGAGAACACCAGTGTTTTGGGGTAAAATAACCCCAGGAAAAACACAATCTAGGAAAACCCGTTCTTTGTGGATTTTATTATTCCAGTAGAAAACATAGAGATCTTACATAGCAGATCGAGTTACAACAATGGTTGAGGAAACCCCAATGAAAATTATTCTCAGCACCTATACGACCCTCTCTAAACCAAATCAAACCCAACAACACAAAATTAGCCCAACAAACAAGCCTCTGCACAAATCATACGACCCAGTTGCGTTGTCTCTGCATCATATGTGAGACTCTCTCAAATCTGTAGTACGACCTCTACAAATGGTTGAGAAAAATAGTCGATTCACCTGCTAGAAATCTGCTCCGTCTTCTCTGCAACTCTTCTCCAGCAAACCCTCAAGCAAATCTCCTCCTCTCGTTGAAACTCGTCCTCTCTCAAGTGAATAATGTGCCCGAGCCACCAAGTCAATTTCATTTATCTCAATGAGCAAGCAAAAACCCTATCTCCAAAGAGATCAAGGGATGAAATCAACCCTCACTCTCTCAATGAGATGGATGACCAAGATTAAAATACCGTCACTTAAATTATTTTCACTTTTAACTTTAAAAAAATTGTTCACTAAGTCAACATTAAAATATAACACATTTAAGTGACTTTTTCCTAAGTAAATTTTAGGAAAGAGATTAACACATCAACTTGGCTAAGTTTCATTTTGCTATACCATGCTAGGACGCCATGCATGGAGAAGACCTTCTGAGTTACTCTTATCAACACCTTCCTGCTGCCTTCAACACCTGAAATCGCCCTCCTCAACTTGTTTCTCCCCCTAGCAGTGCTTTCCCTCCTTCCTCAGCCTCAATCACCCTCCTACAACTCACTTGCAATTGACACAAATGAGCAATATGTCCAACTACACCCTCAACCTCTCTTTTATCTCACCTTCAACCACCATTTTCCTTGAGATGTGTGCCCAAGTTTGGGTCTCAATGGCTGAGATTGGGGCACCCCCTTTGGGTTGGACCCCACTCTCCACTAAATGGTGCACCCCCCTTTGAATAGGTCCCCACAAAGCACTCAACCCTCTCATGAGGTGCACCCTCTCTCCTGGGCCCCACAATCCACTCAACAACATAAATTTTGTTGCAAGCCTAAGTTAGACTTAGGCTGAGATAATAAGGATGATCTGGGTTGATTAAGGTGTCCATCAACTGGCCTAGGACACATAGGCACAACTGAGACACCTACCGAGCTAAAAATCTAACAAAAATCAACACCCATTTCCCAAGATTTATGATCTTGTAAACCAATTGAAGGGAGACATATATTTCAACAAGATTGATCTAACTTATGGCTACCGTTAGGTATGTAGCAACCCTTTTGATAATTGGAAAACAATAACTTTCAAAATGAAATATGTGTTCTATGAGTGACTCACCATGCCTTTTGTTCTTACTATTGCTACAACCACATTCATGAGAATTATCAATGACATTTCTTGCCCACATATGAGTAAATCTATAGCGGTATATTTGGATGACATATTAGTCTAGAACAACAATTGGGAAGACCATATTCAACATGTTTAGATCGATCATGACCTTCGACACCATAAAATGAAAGCACAAATGAAGGATTCCTTTGGACAACGTTCCATTCATAATTTGGGTTTTCTTATTGATCACATTGGTATGCACGCTAATCCATCCAAGGTCAAAGTCCCTCAAGATTGACCCACTCCCTATAGCATAGTTGAAAAAGCCTCCGAAAAATCACTGACTTTTTAAAAATTCACGATTTTTTCTAGGCGACAAAAAATCGGCTGGAAAAAATGGCGATTTTTTAAATTTCGAAGAAGTCACGACTTTTTCCTAAAAGTTGCGACTTTTTAGAAAAAATTGCGGGCTAGTCAGTGGAAATCATGGGGATAAAG
>JZKD02S1712872.1:51525-67408 GCA_000966675.3 Picea glauca
ACAGGGAGGAGAGAGTAGCAATGGGACAAAGAGAGACATGAGCTCAGTGAGATGATTTGATTGTAGGCAGATGGGTCACTATGTAGGATAATGTCCCAAGAAGAAGAAGAAGAAGCAACATGATGTTTTAACAGGGACATTAGAGGAGCTTGAGTTCAATGAACAGTTTGCGAGAGAGTGTGAATTCGCGACTACTTTGATTGTTGTTGCACCATCCAACATTATTGGGGAGACAAAGTTGAGGAGGACCAATTGACTCATAGTAGTGATTCAAAGGGAGCTTAGACTTAATTTTTGAGTACACCATCTTCAGAGGGGGTGACTGGTCCACCCAGGATAGATTCAGTTTCATAGTTTTCGAGTAGATAGAGAGTTGGTGCTACAGCTTCAAAGCATCAAAGATTGATGAGGAGGAGCGGCAGGGAACCACAGATGCTTGAGCCTCACTTGGCTACAGAGATGGGTAGATTAGGTTCTGGATCCACTTCAGGTGGAAGCTACTTGGCAAGAGGCCAAGTTGAGGATCCTGGTGAGATGTTGAGATCCTGGTACTCTTGGTGAGATACCAAGAGGGGGAGACTCATGGTGAGATGCCAAGAGAGTGACTCTTGGTGAGATGCCAAGAGTAGTGATTGTTGGCGAGATGCAGGAGGTAGAAATCCTTGGTGGGAGACCAAGGTGGAGATCTTTGGTTGGATACCAAGATCTAGGTGATCTTGGATAGGTGGAGAGATACTTCCATCTATGGATCACATAGATTGAGCAGATCTGTGTCAAAGACTACTTTCATTGATCAGGGTACATCCATACTCACCAAGTATTTTCCAGTAGGCAACCATGCCCACTATAGGGATGATATTGGTGGTGATGGGCACTTTCCTTGGTAAGAGGGAGTATTGAGATTTGGGTACCTTGGAAAAGTGGTCCCCCTATGTTTGTGAGCTTCTAAACACATGAGGGAATTACTTTATACCTTGTACTATGTACTTTATGTATAATTTCACTTTGACTTAGGAGATTTAAGTCAAAAGTGAAATTTGGTCATTTTAGCCTAAAGTGACAATTAATTCACAAAATGGGTGAATTAATAGACATAAAGTGAATCTATGGAAACTTAAGTAAAGTGGTTTTTTGAGTGAGATTCTTTTTGATTGATCTCAACCATTGATTAGGGATGAGATGAGATGATCTCATCCACCCAATTTTTAGGTTTCCTTATGCTTCCTAAAGGAGGGTGCAAGGGGAAAATGAGAGGTCATTCACTCATTTGTTCACTTGGAGAGATTTAGAGAGAGCAAGAGGATGAGGTTTCAGAAATTGGGAGAGGAAATATTGGGTTCCTCCTTGCATGGAGGGCTCATGGAGGCTTAGTGCCCAGTTTATTTATTGAGGAGCTTCCAGTTCTGAGGAAGTCACAATTGAGGAGGAGGGCACATCATCAGTGGGGAGGTCTTAGAGAGCTCTTATTGCATTGAGGTCTATTTTAGAGGGAGGCTACACTTCATTATCAGAGTATTGTGGATGGGTTTCTTGTTCAGAGCTTCCAGTTGGCATCTGGCTCCATTTCAGTGGTCTTGGCAACATTTCTGGGGGGCGCACCATCCTAGGGCGCTCTTGCTTCATTTGGACTTGTATTTCAGCTTGGATCAAGCTGCGATTGTATCAGGTTCATCTATATTTTGTACTTGTTTCATTCCACCATCTATTCTCCTCATATATAGACATATATTCCAAACTAGTTTTCCCTGGGGGTTTTTATCTAGGGTCATGTTGACCAAAAATACCTGTGTTAAATTTCATGTGTGTTAGAGTGTAGAACTAATTTATTTTCAACTATAAATATCTCTAGGTGTGTTAAATTTATTTTAGTATGCATGTGCTAACCCTTGGTGACTAAAAGTACATGCTAGAGCACCTAAAATTGTGAATGCAACCGTATTAAATCAACAAGAAGTTCCTGAACTGTTGCCTGTCCTAAAAAAACAACGAAACCTTCATTGACAGTTGAAACTTAGAGCCAACTTGAGGTCAAAGACAAACCTAGTTGGCAACTTGATAGGACCTAGGGAATCTTGGATCTAATCCATTCAGATGTTTGTGGTCCTATGAGTGTGTAGTTAGTTAGTGGCTTCAACTATTACATGATCTTTATTGATGACTACTCCATGAAGACCTGAATATATTTCCTTAAGACCAAGGATGAGGTCATTGACAGGTTCAAGGAGTTTAGATCTCTAGTGGAGAACCATGTAGAAATTAAATGACAAAATCAACAAGTAAATAATTTTGTCATACACTTAGCAACCTAGAGATAATTCTCTTGTATGAACTCTAAAATTTCTAAACCCACATTCATAAATTACCATATGTAGAAATACAGATCGGTAAGTAATTTTGCAGGGGAATAAACACAATGAAAAACAACCATTCAACTCAGAAAAACTCAGAAATTTAGGCAATGTCAGGGAAAACCTCAATGTGAGGAAACTCAATGAGAGAGAGAAATTTATTATTCAACTTCAGGAAAGTACATATTAGCAACAATAAATACAATTTCCAGCAAGAGAAATGCACTTACAACACACTAAAACAACCTTGAAAATTTTGCGTCGAAAAACATGCCAAGTTCGTATTGCTGTACGACCTACCCAAAAATATGCACCTTGAAAAGTGCCCTAAGTCTGTTGTACAGACTGATTTGTACTACCCAACAACAAGAAAAATACTCAAAAAAACCTCAAAAACCATGCCAATGCTGCCTCTATTTATGTGCCCTCTTCCCCTTGTTGTATGAACTGTACGGATACATACAGTATGACCTACAATAGTAGAAAAATAACTCAACACTCAAACATAAATTTTCCCTTGGGATTTGTGCCTAATATCTCTTGGGAAATGCACCTTATTTTCTGCCCTAACTTCCCTCTCTTAAGATTACTCGAAAATATCTCTCAAACTATTCCTTGATGTCCTTGCACACTACCCAATGCATTCTCTTATAATCTGAAAGTGACCCTTCACCTTCTCCAACCCTAGATCTAATGCCCAAGATCTAATATTTCCTTTACAAGGTCACGGGTCATGATTCATTCCCTCCAAAATAAATCAATTTAAATACTAAAGTACATTTTCACTTTATAACATAAGTGCACTTTATGAGATAAAGTCACTTTAATATTAGAAGGTACACTTTAATAAAAGAACCACTTTATCACATCTTTATAATAACCCATTACAAAGTCAAGTGTCTAGTAGTGTAGGTACAAGGTTACTTCCACATACAAGACAAATATGTGGAGTACCTCCCGAGATAAAAAGATAACACTCCCTCTTAGCGAGGGATGTACTCGATGCCATCACCGTCATCTAGTCCCATCACATTGTGCTTAGTAGGAGCTCCCTTTGAACCTAGATATATCCTCAACACCTACACACAACTAGAAGTAGAAGATCTTCTCCCGATAACTACTTTGAACCCTGAGCTCCTAGGAGAATCCACTCCACCCTGAGCATCGTTTTGATCACACCTGCTGAGCCTCATGTCAGTGATCAGACGAGACTCCCTCTCTTCTATCGGAATGCGAGACTGAATCCTTGGGCCCACCGCAGTCTTAGGAGCCTCATGCTCCTCATCCAACGTTGAATCATATCTGAAAGGTTGTCCTCRCAACATATACAACTTTCCCACACTATCACCAATCAGTAGTGGTTCCACCGGGTCCACTCCCTCCCTGTAGATAAATACATGTCCCCTCTTGAACAATGTMCAATATCCAGGATCCTCCAAGGCYAAGACTAAGAGCAAGTTAACCCTCAACCCTRGAACAAAGAGAACTCCATCAAGMTCCAGGAATCCTCCACACTCGAGTCGAAATCTAACCCTTCCARCTCCACGTACAACTCATGCCATACCACCTTCACTCTCCACCAGTCGGYCAGGACCTATCTCTTTGATAATAAGGAATACTTGTGAGATTCTTGTCATGTGATAAAAGGCTCCTCTTGRATTACTAAGAGGGGGGGTGAATCRGTAATAGACCAATTTAATCCTTTTTAACCATATAATGCAAGTGTTATATCAATKTAACATTATCATCCACTATTTGCAGAGTAAATAAACAATGAACAAATGAACAATCATACACATACACAGTACACCGGTGTCTTTACGTGGAAACCCAAAGTGGGAGAAAAAYACATAATGTTTTTTCTTATATGTCTTGAAGAATTACATTCATTGGAAGCACCAACTTCCTTTTTTTTCCAGCTGCAACTGGAAGGAGGATCCAACCCCCTAGTTTCTCAGGCTACAACCTAAGGGAAGATCCAACTCCCTAATTATTTGGCTACAACTAGAAGGAGGCTACAACCCCCTAAGTTCTCCAACTACAACCACCTGTCCTTGCCCCGTCCAACCACCCTGAAATAAAAGTAGAATGATGGAACCATTGTCACACTATCACTGTGATATATACCACTGTACAATTGTATCAACCTGTACCACTGACCTACAACCAACCTGTACAACTTCCTTGCAATCAACCTGTACATGAACTRAACATGTATCAACCAAAATACAATAGATACATGACTTGTAGTTCAGCARCACACGTAGGTAYGCGTCCTATCTATTATGCAKSCCRCATATGTATGCGACCAAACTGTTTTGCAGCCTGTGTATGCCTTCTGAAAAATAGGGTTTTMTTTCTTTWGAAAACTTTTTACCCTCTGTAACTTCTTTCACATAGATCTGTAACCTGTCACTATATYCAGACTGTATSTATACCTTGTGCATGCATCCTCATACATAACCTTTACCCAAAAAATCTATATCTTTCTCTAGTCATGTGCCATAAGTGTGTGTAATCATGAGCAAGTATAATAACCCTCACATGATCTAGACTTCAAACCCTTTCTGATATTCAGCCTCCCAATACATCAACCAATACAATCTATCAACCATGTACCACAAAAATCCTTAGCCATATGCCAAGAAATACAAGATGTGCCTCAACTCTAACAAGAAGTATCAATGATAAATATACCAACATTGTATTTATGTATATCTGACTTATACAGAAGATCCCATGCAGCCACTAGTCTTTCTAGGGAGAATCCTCAAATATCCATAACCATTTCTCATGCATACATCAAAATCCAACTATTCATAGAAATAAGACATAACTTTTGAACCAATGGATAGATCTAATGCTTTTGATCATTGTAGACATTCATGGGAGCTTTTTCTCATAATCTAATACCTTGACTTCTTCATCTCTTCAGATTTCCATGTCTTTGACCTCGGGTACGTGCCCTGTTATAATGATAGCCCGCTTATGTATGTGTCTTGCTGTACTGGTAGACCGCATATGTACGCACCCTACTATACTGCTAGCCCACGTACACCTCCGAACTTAGGGTTTTCAAGTATTCATTATAATTTCAAGACTTTCGTCGTCAACCCTTCGTTCTACCTTAGTCTTTCACCACTTCAGATGTATCAATAAGTATTTTCAATAAGCCTTACAAAACAATAGATATTCAATGTGTTCAAGTGTGTATTTAATGAGAGAGCCTTGCCTCTTATTTATACTTTCACGAAGCATTCCACTTTCCTTATTTTAGGGAAATTTTCCATTAAATTTATTATTTAAATAATTTCTTTTGCAAACACTTTGACTTTTTGGGGCTTCTAGATGACTAATGAGGGTTCTCCAAGTTCACATGGCCATAACTCTCTAACCATGAGGAGTTATGTGACATTCCACATACCACTGGAAATGGCATGACATGTACTATCCATATGGAATAGTCTTACCTACAAATATCCCAAAACTCATACCATTATCCATCAAACAAACTTGGTTCCATTACCCAAACCATTGTTCTACCAAACTTTCTTCAAGGGTTGACATCAATGACAACCAACTCAATTAATCAACAAATCCACTGTCAACATTCCATCTAATATCACCCCCAAATCCTCCACTACTAACACTGGATACTAGAGTAACCAAAGAAAATTATATGTCATACTTGGAAGCAAAGTCCTCCATGACTGTTGTAGCAACTATCTCAGGCCCCTCCTATTCCTTCTTCTTCTTCTTCCTCTCAGGACAATGAGAAGCAAGGTGCCCCAACTGGTTACAATAGTAACATATAACTTTACTCAAGTCCCTCCCAGAACTTCCTTCTTCTTTCTCTTTGCAGCAAGAGAAACATTCTCATCAGCTACATCTATCTTCAGTCCATTTCTCTGAGATCATTCCTGGATATCCTCCTGATTGAAAATGTTCCACAGTCTACTCCAATCTGGAAGATGCTCACGACCCACCACACACTTTACGAAGACTTCACATTCCTTGATGAATCCTTTCAAGGCTATCCTCACCAATTATGAATCCGATATGACCTCTCCAAATGAAGCCAACTCATCATTCACTTGAGTCACCTGGGTAAGATAAGAAGACACACTCTCCCCTTTACCCATCTTTTTATCACACAACTTATCCTTCAAGGCCATATTCTAGTTTTCATTCTTCACCTCAAATATGTTCTTAAGTGCGTCCCACATCTCTTTGGATGCCTTCTTCTTAGCCAAGTGTGGGATAAGGTGAACCTTCACCTCATCCAGAATAATCCTCTGAGCTTTGGCCTCCTTTACCTCATGCAAATCCAAAGCTATAGGGTCTGTTGTGGGAGCCACAACAACATAACTGACATAGTTCGAAATCTTGTTCTCCCTGAGAACAACTAACATTCGGACCTTCCACTGCAAATAGTTGGAAATGGCATCCAACAGATCCTCAAATATAATACATGAAGCCACATCCCCTGACATTGTTCAAAGGAAAACAAACAACAGATTTTCCCCTTCAACCCTTGCCCAAAAATCTCATTGTTCACTCTCACTCAGAGCCCAAGCTCTAATACCATGTAGAAATTAAATGACAAAATCAACAAGTAAATAATTTCTTCATACACTTAGCAACCTAGAGATAACTGTCTTGTATGAACTCTGAAATGTCTAAACCCACATTCAGAAATTACAATATGCAAAAATACACATTGAGAAGTAATTTTGCAATGAAATAAACACAATGAACAACAACCATTCAACTTAGAAAAAATCAGAAATTTAGGCAATGCCAGGGAAAACCCCAATGTGGGGAGACCCAATGAGAGAGAGAGATTTATTATTCAGCTTCAAGAAAGTACATATCAGTAGCAATAAATACAATTTTCATCAAGACAAATCCACTTATAGTACACTAAAACAACCCCCAAAATTTTGCCTCAAAAAATGTGCCAAGTTCGTACTGTTGTACGAACTGCCCAAAAATCTACACCTTGAAAAGTGTGCCCTTAGTCTGCTATACAGACTAATCTGTATGGCCCAACAACAAGAAAATTACTCAAAACAACCTTGAAAACAATGCCAATGCTACCTCAATTTATTTTACCTCTTCCCCTTGTTGTACGAACTATACAGATCCATACAGTACGACCTCCAACAACAGAAAAATAACTCTGCACTCAAACATAAATGTTCCCTTGGGATTTGTGCCCAATATCTCTTGGGAAATGCACCCTCTTTGCTTCCCTAACTTCCCTCTCTCAAGCTTACTCGAAAATATCTCTCAAACTCTTCTTCAATATCCTTGCACACTACCCAATGCATTCTCTTATAATCTAAAAGTGACCCTTCACCTTCTCCAACCCTAGATCTAATATTGTCTTTACAAGATCAAGGGTCATGATTCATTCCCTCCAAAATAAATCACTTTAAATATTAAAGTACATTTTCACTTTATAACATAAGTGCACTTTATGAGATAAATTCACTTTAATATTAGAAGGTACACTTTAAAAAAACCACTCTAATAAAAGAACCACTTTATCACAACTTTATAAAAACCCATTACAAAGTCAAGTGTCTAGTAGTGTAGGTACAAGGTTACTTATTCATACAAGACAAATATGTGGAATTCCTCCCAAGCTAAAAAGCTAACAAACCAGTCTCGTAGGAGGATCTGGGTACTTAGATCGGACAATGGGGGTGAATACACCTCTAATGAATTCACACCTCTAATGAGTTCGTGGAATATTGTGTTGCTGAGGGTATTAAGAAGGAGATCACATTTCCTTATAACCTGCAGCATAATGGAGTGGAATAGCACAAGAACATGACCATAGTGGGTGTAACACATGCGATAATACATGATCAAGGGTTACTGATGTTTTTATGGGAAGAGGCTTTTCGCACAGTTGTATACATTCAGAATAGGAGTCCCCACACTATGTTAGGGAAATTGAAACTTGAGGAGGTTTATACAGGTACTAGGTCAGATGTGAGTCATCTTCACATCTTTGGGAGTGTCTGTTATTGTCATGTCCCTTCAGAGAAGAGGACAAAGCTAGACCCCACAGGAGAGAAGGCTATATTGGTTGGTTACAGTGAGGTCTCCAAGGCCTACCACATATTTATGTTAGTGCGCAGGAGGATTGTGGTAAGAAGAGACATGTAGTTAGAGGAGGAGTGAGCCTTGAGGAGATATAGAGATATGTTAGCATAGGTAGAGGATCAGCAGGGACAAGACTTGGGGAAGAAGATTGAGGAGGTACATAATACCGAGTCACAGGTACAGGTGACAGTGTTGAGAGAGAGACTAGTGGACAAGAAAGTCAGGAGACTGGTGAGGAGAATGAGAAACATGAGTTTGTTCCATAGGATAATGAGCCTAGGCCACAACCTAAGCAGTACATGTCCACAGTTAATGATTCTAGACAAGTATCACCTCTAGAGAGATATTTTAGACAGAATAAACCATCGCAGAGACTTGGGTACATGGAACTCATGACATAGCTTATAAATGTTGAACCTTCCACTTATGAGCGGGCTTCACAACATAGAGTGTGGTAGGAGGCCATGATGGAGGATTATGCCTCCATCATGAAGAACGATGTATGGGAGGTGGTGCCCAGGCTAGAGGACAAAGGAGTGGTTGGATCCAGATGGATCTATAAAGTCAAACATGTAGCAAATGGAAGCGTGGAGAAGTACAAGGCACACTTTGTATCCAAGGGGTTTTCACAGAAAGAGGGAGTCGATTACGAGGATACTTTCACCTCGGTGGCTAGATATTCCTCCATCCGATAAGTTATATCATTAGCAACATAGATGGGCTGGCGTGTTCATTAAATGGACGTGAAGAATTCCTTCCTCAATGAAGTTATTGAAGAAGAAGTATTTATTAAGTAGCCTGAAGGATTTGATGTTGGAGATAGGGACACATATTTTTTTAGGTTGAGACGAGCCTTTTATGGGCTTAATCAGGCACCTCAAGCATGGTACTTGAGAATTGACAAATACTTGAGAGAGATGGGTTTCCAGCGGAGTGAGGCTGATTCGAACCTCTATTTTCTAGCAGGTGAGGTGCCTCTCATACTGGTACTTTATGTTGATGATATCTTTCTTACTAGAGATGAGCAATTGATTGCACACTGCAAGGCTAACCTTGTAGCAGAGTTCGAGATGAAATACCTTGGTTTGATGCATTAGTTTCTTGGTTTGGAGGTTTGGAAGACAAATGGGTGCTTCTTCTTAGGACAAGGGAATTATACAGTGGAGATCTTTCACAGGTTCAGGATGACAGAGTGTAGGCCCATGTCCATGCCTCTAGTGAAAAATTGGAGGAATATTGATGTATCTATTTCTGAGACAGTAGACCCCACCATCTATCATCGACTTATTGGATCGCTCATGTATCTGGTCAATACTAGGCCAGATATTCTCTTTGCAGTTAACTCTTTGAGTCAGTTCATGGTTGAACCTCAGAGAGTACATTGGATAGTTGTGAACCATGTGCTTCGCTACTTGAGAGGTACAATGGAGTACGGGTTATTGTATGAGTGTAGTAGTGGAGTGAGATCAGTAGGGTTTACAGATGTTGATTGGGTAGGATGTGCAGAGGACAAAAAGAGAACTTCAGGGTGCTCCTTCAACATTTTATCAGGTATTATATCCTGGTTCAACAGGAAGAAAATATTAGTGGCATTTAGCTCTGTTGAGGCAGAGTACATGGCAGCTAGTTTGGCAGCATGTGAGGCACCATGGTTGAGGAAGTTTTTTTGGGACTATTTGACAAGGATTTGGAGGCTACAATGACACATTGGGATAATCAAAGTGGCATCAGACTCTCTAAGAATAATGTGTTTCATGATCGTAGCAAGCATATAGACATTTGTTATCACTTCCTACGAAATTGTATGCAGAAGGGGGTCGTGAGGCTTCAGTACATTCATATTGATGATCAAATGGAAGACATATTTACCGACACTAAACAAACAAAAGTTTGAGAAGTTCAGAGATAATATGTGGTTGGCGAAAAATCCATTCCTCGTTAAGAGGGAGTTTTGATAAGAGTAAATCAAAAGTTCTTCTTTGTGCATGGCGTCCTAGCATGGTAGAGGACAATGAAACTTATCCAAGTTGATGTGTTAATCTTTTTCCTAAAGTTTACTTAGGAAAAAGTCACTTGAATGTGTTACATTTTAATTTTTACTTAATGAGAACTTTTTCTAAAGTTAAAAGCGAAAATAATTTAAGTGATGGTCTTTTAATATTGGCCATCCATCTCATTGAGAGAGTGAGGGTTGATCTTAGCCCTTTTTCTCTTTGGAGATAGGGTTTTTTCTTGCTCATTGAGATAAAATAAATCAACTTGGTGGCTAGGGTGCATTATTTACTTGAGAGAGGGCGATTTTCATCAAGAGGAAAATATTTTATTGAGGGTTTGTTGTAGAATATTTGTAGAGAAGATGAAGGAGAGTTATAGTAGGTGGATCAACTAGTTTTCTCTGTCATTTCCAAAGGTCGTACTACAGATTTGAGAGACCGCACATGTGACACGGATACAACGCAGCTGGGCCATACAATTTGCACAGAGGCTTGTTTATTGGGCCAATTTTGTGTTGTTGGGTTTGATTTGGTATAGAGAGGGTCGTACAGGTGCTGAGAATAATTTTTGTTGGGGTTTCCTCAACCATTGTTGTAACTAGATCTACTCTGTAAGAGATCTCTATATTTTATGTTGCAATAATAAAATCCACAAACTGAACAACGAGTTTTCCCATATTGGGTTTTTCCTGGGGTTATTTTACCCAAAAATACTGGTGCTCTCATGTGATGTGATTGTTTTTATATTCTTCATTGTAGATCATATTTATTTCTGTTATGTTATTTATTTTGTGTGAAGAAAACCTAGTTGTAACTGCAAAATACCAATTTCAAACATTTAAATGTGCTAAGTAAATTTTTGGGTAGTAAAGATTGTTGAAGTTTTCAGATCATCTTGCTAGGTTTTAGTGGATTCACAGAAGGAGTCCAGGATCAGGCCAGATCAGGAAGCCAACATCTTCCCACACTCAGGCCAAGTTTTGCAGCAGACAAAGGGATGAAAGGGGGTCGTACAACCTCATCAAGGACATGTCAAACTTGGATGCAAGGTTCAACAAGGAACATGGCCTATTTTTTTCCATATTTGTAGTCAACAACAGGTTGTATTGAAGGTCATACATATACAATAAGGAGTGTTGAGATACATGGGTCGTACTATGCCTATGGATAAGCTAAGTCCTGCCCAGAAATTTCTGTGAGAAATTTTTGAACTGTTCTTGCCATAATTTTTCCTTAGAAGCCCCCCTTTGTTGGTTTTCCCCACACTGGGGTTTCCAGAGTACATCCGATGTCATTGTGTCTGTTTGTGCTTGGTTCTGTGTGTTTTTGCTATGCTATTTCAGTTTACAATTTAGCTTTAGATGTTTTTCATAATTTATCATATTTAAATCAACAAGTTTAATTTCAGAGTTTTAGTAAATTATTGGCAAACATTTCAGTTCTTAGTTGTAGGAAAGTTCAACATGGTATTAGAGCTCAGCCTTTGAGTATAGGACAAACCGAGGTTCGTGTTGTGCAAACTAGGAGAAGTGAATCAACAAGAGGGACAAATAACTAGAGAAAGTGGGGTAGCCAGAAGAGAGTGGTATAACCCTAAATTTCTCTACATATGCATACATGGACCTTGGCCCTCTTACTTGCAATTTTTTCCAAGCCATCACTGAGTTTCTCTTCTAAAAAACCCATTTTTTGAATATGTACGCTCTTGCACCAATATTTCCCATGTACATACGCTTGTTGCACCACTACAACCCGCGTACGTATGTATTCTCCACCGCCTATATCTCGTCACCCAATCGAATAACCATCCTTTTGTCATATAAAATGAGGTGTTGGGGTCTCATTCCACATCTAGACATAAGAACAGTGAAACTCTGCATGTTTCACATCCCTTCCTTGCCCCAAGTAATTGCAACCCTTTTGTGAGAATTTCCTCAACATTCCCCAATTATCCCTTCTTCCTCCATCAAAACCCATTCACTTCCCAAGAAGAGATCCAAAGGTTGAGAGGAGAAGCCATACAGAGGTGCACTTGGAGCTTGGTGAAGAGTATCATGGACCATGTTCGTGGAGAAGTAGTCGGCTTTGGTTGTAAAAGCTATAATCATTGAGTTATCAATAAAAGAAGTACTTTTCTTGTCCCAAATCATGGTGTAATGAATGTTTTTAATGGTTTATGTTTTGATATTCTAACATCTAACCCTAATTTGTATATGAATTGCATTCTTGTATATTTTTGTTTGTATGTATTTGAATGCAGGCCATCCTTGGGAGGAGGCGTGCAGTCAGTGAAGCTTTCAAGCATGAGGGGATCATCACCAAACGCAGAGTAGAGGTATAGTTACCTGATCCCTCTCATCTTTGCTTTTCTTGTATGAATCTTGGGTATGTTTGGGGTAGTTAGAGAAGTAGTTTAATTTTAGACGGTTGTTGATCTGCCTACATTATGAACCCTAGTGTAGTCATAGGGGGGTTTTTCCCACTATCAAAGAGAAAGTGGGGTAGCCAGAGGAGATGACTCAAATGGCAGGCCTAAGGTTCGAAGACAGGCTAGCGGGTGCCTCCAATTTCTTTTCTTGGAGGGAGCGTATAAGATTAGTGCTAGAGGAAGTTGGGTATGTGTTATATTCTTTGTATGTGTGTGTGTGGGTGCGTCAGATTCAATAATTGTGTCGAGCGGTTTTTGCTATCTTAGCGTATTTTTCTATTTTTAGCGGTTTTCTAAATTAATCCCAGATTAAGGGATTAGGGTTTTGGTATCTACGAAATACCTAAAATATTGTATATATTGTATTGTAAATGGTGAAATTAATACAATGAAGAGTTGAAAGGTGCGGCACCAAGGAAGGATGGTTTTCTACCGATTAAGGGTTTCCAACGTAAATCTTTGTGTACTATGTGTATGAGCCATTGATTAATTTATGTTTTGCTTAAGAATCTGTATGCATTGTTTTACTTCATAGGTTTAAAACTTACATGTGGTATCATAGCTCATTTTTAGCTTCAGGGGGACGCCTTTGTTGCTGAGGGTTTGGATCGGTCTTGATAGATCAATTTTATCTTGGGTCTGTGATAAACCTGGGTTCAGTGGGAGATTTTGCAGTGGTGATTCGAGTGTAGAAAGAGGAATGGTGAGATCTTCTAGAATCAAGATAGAGAAGTTCAACGGTAAAAAAATTGAGCTATGGAAGCTCAAGATGGAGGACCCTCTTGTAGACAAAGAACAATGGATTGTTGTGGATCCTGGTACATGACCTACTGGTACCCAGTCTACTGGAACACAATCTATTGGTACACAACCTACTAGTACAAAAACTACTAGTACACAACCTACTAGTATGTCCAAGGAAGATTGGGAGAAGTTGGATAGAATAGAAAGGAGTACTATTCGACTCTACCTGGTAGATTCGGTATTGTTGAATGTCTCGGGAGAATCTACAACCAAGGAACTATGGGATAAGTTAGAGAATTTGTATCAATCAAAGTCCTTGGTAAACAAGTTGTTTCTTTAAAAGAAGTTGTATCATCTTAGGATGGAAGATGGAGATTCTGTGACAGAACATCTAAATGCCTCTAATACTCTGGTAAGTCAATTGGTCTTTGTTAATATTACAATTGTAGAAGAAGATAAGTGTATTAATTTGTTGTGTTCTTTTCCAGACTCTTGGGATAATCTGGTTGTAGCAAGTGGTAGTACCACTCAATCTACATTGAAGTATGAGGATGTAGTTGCATCCTTGTTATCTGAGGAGATGAGGTGGAAAATCATGGATGGTCAAAGCACCGATGATTTATTTGTAAGAGGTCGTACCCAAGACATGAATCCTGGTAAGTCTTCAGGGGGGGAAGATATAAATCTAAAGGTATATCTAAGTCTCGAGGAAATGTTGGAAGCATGGTAAAACATGCAATTATAAGAAAGATTGCAAGTCTAAGAAGGTTGATAAACCAAAGGGATCTAATAATACCTCTTCCATAGAGGAGAAAACCTCCACTGGAGAAGGAGGTGATGTCTACCTGGCATCTACATGTACACATGCAGACCATGGTGTATGGTTGATCGACTCAGGTGCGTCATATCATATGACTCCTCACAGGGAGTGGTTCTATGAATATGAAAAATTTGATGGTGGTGATGTATTCTTAGGAGATGACTCGACAACCAAAATCATGGGTCATGGAAGGGTTAAGTTGTTGCTAAAATATGGAAGTATTAGAACTCTCCCTAGGGTTCTGCACATTCCAAAACTAGCAAGGAGCCTAATATTTGTAAGCAAGTTGGATGATGCAGGTGTGGATAATGTATTGGAAAGGGAACTTGCAAGATGGTAGGAGGAGAAATGGTGTTGATGAGAGGAGTTCAGTGTGGAAATTTGTACAAGTTGTTGGGAAGAAATTATACTAATGGGTGTAACATTTTTTTTGTCCCCGAGCATAGAAATAAAGAATACAAGACCAATACTGTCCCTGGAAAGAATACCATGCTCTGGCATCAAAGACTGGGGCATATTGGAGAAAAGGGCCTTTGAACACTGCACGGTAAAGGTATGGTTGAAGGTATGTCTAATAGCACTCTGGATTTTGATTTCTGTGAACATAGCATATATGGTAAAAAAAATCAAGTAAGATTCACATCTGGTGCTACAAGAGCAAAGGGAATCTTAGAGTTGATACACAGTGATGTGTTTGGACCTTTTCCTGTTCCATCACTAGGTAAATCTGTGTATTATGTTTCATTCATAGATGATTTCTCAAGTAACACATGTATTTATTTTCTTAGAAAGAAATCTGAGGTATTTAATAAATTTAAAGAGTTTAAGGCTCTAGTAAAAAAATCAGATAGAGAAGAAAATAAAGGTATTGAGGACAGATAATGGTGGAGAATTCTACGGAAATGAATTCGAAGAATTCTGTAAGAAGTGTGGTATAGAAAGGCAGAAGACTACTCCATACACACCTTAGAAGAATGGAGTTGCAGAAAGGATGAACATGACACTGATGAAAAAAGCAAGGAGCATTCTCAGTGGTGCCGAGTTAGGAAAGGAATTATGGGCAGAGGCACTGGGTACAACATGTTACCTGGTCAATCGATTACCCTCATCAACGCTGGATGATAAACTCCACACGAGGTATGGACTGGTAAGAAACCCTCTCTTTAACATCTTAGAGTGTTTGGTTGTGATGCTTATGTACATGTTCCAAAGGAAAATAGGAGTAAACTAGATAATAAAACGAAAAAGTGTATCTTTATGGGTTATAAAGATGGTGTGAAAGGTTATTGTAGATCTAAGGTTATTAAGTATTTCCTGGATTCTCCTGATCTAACAATTATATGCCATTGTTAAATAGAGAATCGCTTCTACTAATATTCTTGCAGAAATTAAACCACAATCACAAAGTGAAATATCAAGAACACATAACACA
>JZKD02S1712872.1:108272-134219 GCA_000966675.3 Picea glauca
TGGCACTGGGTTTCGCGTCAATGATCTGTCTCCCCTTTTCTGGTTCTGAATAAGATTCGAAACTCGCATCTAATTCACAGGATTTTACCTCATCCACTAATGACTTCTTTGAGCGGAAATCAATAGTGTTATGCCAAGGGATCTTATGAAAGTCACACTACTTCCCGGTATCTTTCTTTGTCTTCCCATTGTCCTTCTTTTCTTGTGGCTTCGACTGGTTGTCTTGAGGTTTCCCATATTTTCTTTGTCCTTTGTTCTATGGGTTGGGGATTCCCTTGCCTTGCTTCTACTGTGAGGGGTTCCTAGACCCAAACTATTGTGTCTTTTGTTTCATCTTCTACTTGATTTTGACAACATATCGATAGGTCACGCCCAAGGATGAGATGTCCAAAAACTTCATTTTTATCTAGATGTTTATATGCATATCATCGCGGTACTTGAGCACCAGATGTCGCTCAGAATTTTTGATACCCAACTTGATGCGCAAGGTATGGAAGACATTAGTGAACTCTGGCACTATTTAGTCTCTTTCCTGCCACAGCGTTGTCCATCTTGTATACAAGTCGTCATAACTTCCAACAGGGTAGTATTGTTTCAAATAGGATCCCTGAAGGAACCCCAAGTGGGTGCAACTCCAAATAATGTGGATCCCTCTATTTCCTTTTGCTCACAAAATGTCTCCCACCAATATTTGACATGGGGGATGACCTTGAGGAGTGAAAATGTAATATTTTCTCTATTGGAAAAGTTGTGGATAGAAAAATACCCTTCTAGAAGGTTTAACCATTTATCTACAACATCGACATCTATTTGACCTTCAAATATAGGAATATCAAATTTGATTTGTACCTTGAAGGGCATGGTGCTTCCGCTTGAGGTGGATGTGTCTCTTTTCGCCAGTCGTCAAAGGATTTGTGCAAAGTTGTCCATCATCTCGTTCCTATGTTGCTCAAGGGCTTCCTTGAGCAACATTTTGAAAGGATCTCTTATCCTATCGTCTTTATTTTCACCCATCATGGAAGGTTTCTTGGGCCTGCGAGAGTAGTTGTCCTCAATAGAAACAAGCTTGATACCCAACTCTCTATACCCTGACTGCGTCGGGGTCATGCATTGAAAAAATGACAAGGAGTAGACCGCTCTGATACCACTGATCCAGATTTATTAGCGGAACAAAATGAAACCATAGATTTATAATATTAACACAGAGACACAGTGAACAATAGCAAAGATACATTAAAACTTGGTTTCTATTAAATAAGAAATATGCTGAAAACTGTAAAAGGCAGACTGAAAACAAGCTTGCTAGAATGGTGGCAGGTTATCTCTAAGAACATATGTGACACCTACGCTCATTCACAAGAATATGAGTACAATGAGGCTTTGAAGGCCTTTTTACAATAAACATGAATTCCAAAACCCTATAAATCCAAAAACCTAACCCTAGGAGATGAAGCGCCAGAAGTCATGTGGGCCCCATTGGGGTAAGTTAGTACATCAACTTCCCAGGGTAGTAACGTTTTCATACGATCTTCGTTTAGGGAACATGATAGTTTGTTGGAAAGGTAATGACGAGGAGATTCATTTAGGGGCTCAATGAGAGCCTTTGGTTTTCATTGAGGTGCATGATTGCGAAAAAGCGTCGTTTAGGCCTTCAATATGGCCTCGAAAGTTCAAGAACCAAAAAGATGCTAAAAATAGTAAGTTGCCAAAAACTTGTTTTGAGCCAGTTGGACAAGGTGGGTGGACACTGAGATCCTCCTAGATCAAAGATAAAGTTTGGTTGCACTTGTAGAAAGAACGCCTTAAAGGACCCCATCGAAAGATTCATCCACTCTGCTATGGACCATATACCATCACCAAGGTTGTGGGTGACAATGCTTTTGAGCTCAACATTCCCCCCTTCCTTGGATTGCACCCAGTGTTTAATGTGGACCTCCTTCAGCCATACTTTCCATCATTATTGAATACCTCAAAGATAGTAGAACAATTAACACTGACAGAGCTCAACCCTGATTGCATGGAATAAGCATCCACTGATCGGATCATAGACACACAAGTCAAGGGCACTCACCAACAGAAGCTTCAGCTTTATCATGTTGTCAAAGTGGGGTAGCTCCTACACCAAGGAAAGTGGCTCACCCGGGGCCAAATTCAGTAGAAATTTACTTATCTGATGGGGGAACTCAACGCAATGGATACCATTATTTCCTAAGGGAGGAGTATTGATCTAGGTGGATATCGGTGGCCACCCACCTCTTCCAACTATCTTACATACAGTTTTCATATTAAGTTAAGTCTCATTGTACCTTTATTATTGTTCATTGTATCTTTTCTTTAATATTATAGATTTATGTTTTGTTTCGTTTCGCTCAGGAATCTAGATCAAGAGAGGTTGAGGGTGGAGTTGGATATATTTCTCATTTGTGTGAATTGCAAGTGAGTTGAAGGAGGGTAATTGAGGCTAAGGAAGGAGGGTAAGCACTATTAGGGAAAGCAACAAGGTGAGGAGGGAAATTCTAGGTGTTGAAGGCAGTGGGAAGGAGGCCAGCATACAGCCATATTAGGAAGCCAGTATCTGCCCACACTCAGGCCGAGTTTTGCAGCAAACAGAGGGATGAAAGAGGGCCATACAACCTCATCAAGGACAGGCCAAACTTGGCTGTAAAGTTCAACAAGGAACAAGGCATATTTCTGGTTGTATTTGCATTCAACAACAGGTTGTACTGAAGGTCATACAACTACAGCAAGGAGTGTTGAGATAGTTGGGTCGTATTGTTCCTATGGAGAAGCTAAGTCCTACCCAGAAATTTCTGTGAGAAATTTATGAACTGTTCTTGTTGTAATTTTTCCTTAGAAGCCTTAATAAGAAGCCCTCCTTTGGTGGTTTTCCCCACACTAGGGTTTCCAGGGTACATCCGGTGTCATTGTGTATTTTTGTTCTTGGTTCTGTGTGTTTTTGTTGTGCTATTTCATTTTACAATTCAATTGTAGGTGTTTTGCATAATTTATCAGATTTAAATCATCAAGTTAAATTTCTGAGTTTTAGTAAATTATTGGCAAACATCCAGTGCTGAGTTGTAGGAAAGTTCAACAATTTTTAATAGTGATCTTGTTCAACGCTTTGTAATTTGTGCACAATCTTGATTCTTCTTTCTCTTTGTAAAATGAGCACTGGAGAATAGATGGAAAAGTGCTAGGACAAATCTTATCATCTTCAAAAATCGTTTTTAGTTGCTTCTCAATCTTTGCACTCTTAATAGGTGTGGTGTGATATGCAAAATATTTGGAAATGAAGACCCTAATTCCTAATCAATGTTTTGTTGGATATGGGAAGAGGAGGTAGACTTGTAGGTTCTTTAAGAATCTCTAACTAGGAGTCGATGGTAACCTAATATCCAAACTAGGTAGTTTCCCTATGTATTCTTCTTTGGCTTATCGGAAAACACCAAGTGTTAAGAACTTATGGAGGCTGACTTGGTTTTCTCTAGCTTGTCGGAAAGTAAAAGAGTGGTGGGAAATGAAGCAAAGATGAAAAGTTTGAATATTTTATTGTATTTCTAGTGCCAATATATTTCATGTCTCTCATCATGAATGATATATTAATCACACTGATGGGGATGCCCAAGGATTAAATCAAAACAATGCATTGAAGTGACAACAAAGTAAATAGTATCATTGAAGAGACCAATGGAAAAAAGTGAGTACATATTGTTGTGTTACAAGTGTGGAATACTAATTTGTAATTGATCAATCATTGGTTGAGTTGAATCACCAATATTTAACTTTTAAAAATTGGTCTTTGTGTTTAACATCAACTGTATGGTGAATTTAGACTATGTAAATTGACCAATAACTTAAAACAATAGATTCACAACCGCAACACACATGAACACATTGATTTATCCCAAAGAAATCCAATTTGGGAAAAAATCCAATGTTAATGGCTTGCTCGACACTTTTCATTCTCAAGCCACAATGCAAAATACAAAGGGCTCCAATAAAGTTTCTACATTTGTAATTGAAACTTCAACAATCACAAAGTGAATCATCTATAAATCCAATCAACTATATAACATAATAGTCGAACAAGACAAATGCAACACTCATGTGTGCACTTAGTATAATGGCTTTCTAATAGTCGTTCTAGTGAGAACTTATTCTTATGTAATAGTGAAGTCGAAATGGTCTCTTCATGTTAGTTGTTAAGCAAAATTAAGTCTCAAGAAACTATTGGGAACAATTATCGCCCAACAAATTCAAAATGGTAGTTGGGGTATTTTGACACCCAGAACTGTCTCGCTTGATCTGGAAATGTATGTATGGTTGGATATTTTTGGTGCAAAGGCTCTATATTCCTGAGCTATATTTTGTTTATCCAAGGCTCTTATGATTATATATATATATATATATATATATATTCAACGTATGTATCTTGTAAGGAAACAAGATGAATTGAATATATATAATCAGTTATGTTGTGGCTATTTCCTAGTCTTTCTATGCTCCTTTGTTTTTATTTTTCCTCCTATGTTTCTCTATATGTGTATTGTTATTGTGTGTAGATATTTTCTTTGCGATTTCAGGTTAAGTAGTACTGGGTGATTTCTTGAAGCCTTGTTTTAGATTTGTTGGCTCTGTGTCTGAGGTTCTGAGCCGTGGAGTATCGATTGTGCCAAGGTTTTTGGCGGGCCTAACACAACATAAGCCCTAACAATTGGTATCATATCCAAAAGGAAGAAAGTTTGCTCGCTACCATTAAGAGAAAGGCGATTAAAGTTGTTGGAGCACCCACAGCAGAAAGGAGAGGTTGAACGATGGCTATTGCTAGAGCCAATTCTCGGTATTCTCGTGTGACCATGAGGAGACGGGTCGAGCCATAAGGACTGAGAAGATAAATCGTGTGAGTCTATCCATCGTCGTAGAAGGAGAAAATTGTGGGCCATAAGAAGACTTTGGTCTGTTGATTTTGTGAAAACCCTACTTGCTTTGGTGACTTGTGGTCCTGCAATCGATTTTGTGGCCATCAAGAAGATTCCAACATCGACTAATTCAAATTATTGTTTGTTTGTGGTGTGAGTGAGGTTTAATTGAGCATCGCCAGGTTAGCATGGATACAATGGATTTGAGTGACATGGAGAAATTTAACATGGCTAATTTTTCCCTATGGAAATCAAAGATGGAGTATCTACTTATTGTGAAGGATCAATATTTCTGAATTGAGGGAGTAGCAAAGAAACCCTCATTGATGACAAGTGATGATTGAAAAATATATATAGAAAGGTCATTGCCACAATCATTCATTGTCTATTAAAGAATGTCTATTTTAATGTGGTCGGAGAGAAGACAACAGAAGATCTATGGAAAAAGTTGTATGAACTATATGAAAAGAAAACAACATTGAATAAGGTTTTATTAATGAAGAAATTATACAACCTCAAGATGAAGGAGTGTTCTTCAATAGTGGAGCACTTAAAGATGATGAAATTATAGCCATTTTACTGATGTTCTCTATGCTATACAACTAAGAGACCCTGATTGTAGCTAAGAGAACTTTGACACCTGCAGGAACCTTGACATTTGATGATGCTAGCAGCAACTTAATGAAACCAGGGAGGAAAAGCTCTAACTCTAGCTATCATGGTAGGAAAACTGATCAAATTCGAGGGTGTTAAAGGTCAAGAGAAAAATCAAAATCGAAAAGAGGAAGGCTCACTTGTTATCACTATGAAAAATCAGGACACATGGAAAATGAGTGTCGAGTCTGGAAGCGAGAACAGAAGAATCAAAAACCATTCAGGAAAAAAAAATCAACCAGCATAAATGAAGGTGAGACTATTGTTGTAGTTTCATATGGTGAAGTTTTATTTATCATTTCAATGGAATATGCATGTTTATATACCTTTAGATGTAGCAATGATTGGATTATTGACTCTAGGGCATCTCACCATGTAACCCCAAGCAAAGATAATTTTGTTGCATATAATTCTGGTGCTTAAGGTAAAGTGCATTTGGGAAACAATCACTTTTGCAACATTGTTGGAGCGGGAGATGTCCAAATCAAGAAAAAGGATGGGGACCATATCTTTCTAAAATGGGTTAGGCACATTCTAGAGATGTGCATGAGTCTAATATTTGTGGGACAATTAGATGATGAAGGCTACTCCACAAGTTTTGAAAAAAGTGGTTGAACAATTAGTAAAATCATGTCTAGAGGATCCAAGACATGAACATTGTATACATTAAGAAAAATAACAGAAAAATCAGATGTGGTTGTTGTTACAAAAGAATAAATCTTAGCAAATTTATGGTCACATGAGCGAGAAGGGCCTTAAAATTCTTGTTTGTAAAAGTCAACTTCCAAGTTTGAAATCTTATAATATTGACCTTTGTGATCATTGCATATATGGCATGCAATGAAGGGTTTTAGTTATTAGAAGTGGCCATAAACGAAAAATAGATTTGTTAGAAATAATGAATTCTGAAGTGTTTGGGCTAGTAAATATTAAGTCATTAGGAGGAGCCTCATACTTCATCACATTTATAGATGATGCATCTAGGAAGGTTTGGGCCTACCCTATGAAAATAAAAGGTGAGCTATTCGAGATATTTTAGAAGTTTCACGTTGTTTTTGAAAGAGAAATTAATAAATTGCTCAAGTGTTTGAGGACAGATATTGATGGAGAATATTACTCCAACGCATTCAAAGAGTATTGTAACAAGTTTGGCATAAAGCATGAGAAGGCTTCCTCTCTTACTCAATAGAATGGTACTTTATAAAGAATGAATCGCACTATCATGGAGAAGGTGAGGAGTATGTTGAAAAATTATGGATTGGAAAAACTTTTTTGGACAGAAGCAGTAAAGATAGCTTGCTACCTCATAAATTAATCTCCTACTGCAGCTTTGGAGGGTGGCATTCCCGAAGAATTTTGGACCGATAAAAAAGTAAATTATTCTCACCTACAAATCTTTGGATGTGAAGCATTTGTGCATATTCCCAAAGAGAATAAAACTAAGCTAGATGACAAAATCCATGAAGTGTATTTTTCTAGGATAGAAAATGGTGAGCTTGGTTATTTATTATGTGTTCCAGTTAAAAATAAAGTTATTAGAAGAAAATATGTTATATTTAATTAGTTATAAATATTTAATAAGTCTGCAGGTAATATGGAGGTCAAGAAAGTTGTTGAAAAATTTGTTGAACAAGAAACAAATATTCCTTAATTGCAAGAAAATGGGAAACATATTCAAGAACAAGTTGAAAAACAAATAGAGGATGATGAACAACAACAAGAAGAAATTGCACAACAACCATTACAAGAAGTCCAACTTGAAAATACACCACCACAATTGGCCCACAGGTCTATTAGGCCTCACAAGCCTTCACAAAGGTATCCTCCCTCAAATTATATTTTATTAACCGATGAAGGTGAACCTAATTTTTTTGAGGAGGCTTGTAAAGTTGAGAACAACAAATAATATAAGAAAACAATGGAGAAAGAAATGGGTTCCATGTTGGAAAACAAAACTTGGGAGTTGGTAAGCTTCCAAAAGGAAGAAGAGCTCTACAAAAAAAATGGGGGTACAAGATTAAGCACAAGGGAGAAGGGGAAAAGAAAAGATACAAAGAAAGGTTGGTGGTGAAAGGATTTTCTCAAAAAAAAGGTATCGATTTTGCTAAAATATTTTCACATGTTTTTAAGTTGTCATCCATTTGAATTATTCTTGGCCTTGTCGTTGCTTTAGATTTGGAGTGTGAACAGTTAGATGTAAATAAATCCTTCCTTTATAGTGAACTAGAAGAAGATATTTATATGAAGAATTGGAAAGATTTCAAAATAAAAGGTAAAGAAAACTTGGTTTGCAGGTTGAAGAAGATCCTCTATGGAGTGAAACAAACACCTTGCCAATGGTTTAAGAAATTTGATTCATTTATGTTGGAACATGGTTTTAAAACACTAGAATTGGTTTATCATTGTGTCTACAATAAGAGGTATGGCCAAGAAAAGTACATTATATTATTAGTATATGTGGATAACATGTTAGTTATTGGACATGATAATAATATGATTAACAAGTTGAAGAAGGATCTAGGTAGCCAATTTGCAATGAAATATTTGGGTCAACACAACAAATATTGGGCATGGATATCATATGTGACAAAAGGAGAAAAAATTGTGGCTATCATAAGAAAAATATATTGAGAAGGTGTTTGATAGGTTCAATATGAAGGATGCCAAGCTAGTTGGTACAATTCTTGCATCCCACTTCAAACAAAGTGTTGTTGGCACAGGGGCAGACTGGGTTCAACACTACAACAACGCACCAACAAAACCCTAACTATCGACCCTTTCGAAAACACCTGCAAAGCAAATGAAGTCTCACCCGAGGTAGAGGCAAGGGTGGTTGCAGGACTCAAGTGTCTACAACCTTAGCTGGGACATAGATCTGTGATTGTAATACTTAATAGAGAACTTAGCACCGACAGTTCATCAATATTTAACCACTATCTACTTCGCAGATAAAACATAGCACCACATCATTCATCTAGATCTGATGTATCTAAGAACTTATCATAGAGAAGTAGATTAGGTTTAGCAGATTCAAGCACTGTTATCCCTTGACCAAGTTTTGAGAGATCCTTGGTCAATTTTCACCTATTTTGGGACTTCAACAACCTATCAAAGGAGGAGTGCAAGACGAAGCAGAGATCACAGGATCTCGGCCCCTTTTTTGGGTCCTTTTTTGGATTTGGGATTATGTAACAGGTATGGGATGTCGGACCATGGGTTTACCCATGCTTAGGCCTAGTTTGTATGTATAAATAGATGCTAAAGCAATGTAGTGAGTACGAATGGCTAAGTGCTAGATCTATGTGATAGAAGGATTGTAAGTGCTTTGTGCATATTGTGTGAGACTTGCAAAGTTACATGCAAGTAGTTGTAAGAAGGCTTGGTGTTATACCCTAGCTAGAAGAAGGAGGATCTGACAGAGTGCGCACAGGTCTCCTGTCTTCTGTGGAGTAGGATCTTAATGCTATGTGCCTGTAAGAATCTTGACTGAAGATAATAAAGAAGAAGAGTTGGTGGACGTAGCCCCAGGGAGGGGGTGAACCACGTATATGTTGTGTTGCTCTACTTTGTGCGATGTCTTGATGTGTTTATGTATTTATTTGTTGAGTGCTTTGATATAGATAGATAGATCTATTTATGCATTGTGCTAATGATGTATATGGATGTATATCTGACCTATGTGAATGTTCTTAGTGCTTGAATCTACTAGATCTGACCTACCTCTATATGATGAGTGCTTAGATACATCAGATCTGAATGAATGATGTGATTCTCTATTTTATCTATGGAGTAGATAGTGGTTAAATACTGATGAATTGTCAGTGTTAAGTGCTCTGTTAAGTATTACAATCACAGATCTATGTCCCAGCTAAGGTTGTAGACACCTAAGTCCTACAACCACCCATGCCTCTACCTCGAGTGAGAATTCATCTTCTTTGCAGGTGTTGTTGAAAGGGCCGGTAGCTAGGGTTTTGTTGGTTCATTGTTGTAGCATTAAACCCTGGGTCTGCCCCTATGCCAAAAAATGGTTCCGCTGTCAGGACCTGAAAATGTGATTACTGGGAACTAAGGAAGAAGAATATTTGTGCAAAGATCTGTCTTGAAACTGTGAAACCTCTATCCATAGTTCTGTTGTTCTAGTGCGCAGTATTATACTTGATTTGTAAAGCTCTGTGCTAAAGAAAGAAGCCCGATCTGAAGAAAAGAGGTCAGATCTAAAGAAAAGAGGTAAGATCTGCAAGATCTATGCTCTGATAAAGGTAAGAATAGTGAAATGTTTTAGATATGAAAGCTTTGTGTTCTGTAGAAGAAGGATAAGTGGAAATTTTTGTTTCAACAGTATGGATCTAGGTATGTTTGATAGATTCTGTTCTATCTTGAAAACTAGGGCACTAATAGATGAAATAAGGTTTGATATGCATAGATCTGATAATAATAGTGAAAGATATGTTATACCTATGCATAGAAATAATGTTTGGACTAACAAGTGGATGTAGGATCCTAGAAATATTTTTTTGTAGGTTAGCTACCATGATCCTAGCGCACAGTACAAAAAGAGTTGAGAATCATTCAAAAGAAAGAGAGGATTGACCCTCTGTTACAGTTGCAGAAAACCGATACATCTTGCTAAGGAATACCCTGGAAGAAGACCTAGTTGTCTTTGTTGCAAAGCTATGAACCATGAAATATTGGATTTCCCTAGAATGATTGCTAAGCTTGAAGGAATGAACATGAGAAAAGAAAACCCTAAGGGAGATCCAGACACTATGATTATGGAAAAACCCCAAAAAGAATTAGAGAAAGTATTGTTACAGATAAAAGAAACCCTGAGTGACCACCGACATGTCAGCTTATCATAGATATTTAAAGAAAAAGAATGCCTTGAAGAAAGAATAGGAGACTTTGACATTGATTGTGTTCTAGATAAGGAAACACAGGTGAATATCATGATAGAAAGAACTTGGGAACTTTTGGGGAATATTGCTATGACTCCTTCATTGGGAGGAATAGGGATATTTAGAGGAAAGCTGAAAAACCTATGTGGAAACCTCACCCAAATATCTATGAATGCCAATGGAACTTCGATAGAGGAAGATTTTGAGATTATTAAATTTATTGAGAATGGTGCCCCATTTACCATGTTACTAGGAAAACCTTGGATCGAAAGAGATCAGGCCAGAAGGAAAGAATAAGAAGAATTTTTAGAGAAGAAGAAGTAAGAGTTAAAAGATTTCATGACTAGAAGGATCACACACTTGATTGAAGAATATAAAGAATAGATCGAAGCTATTTAAAACCAGAGACCCGGATGTCAAAGTTGCAAGAACACTAGGAGACCCACAAAAGATTGAAGTACCTATTCCAGCTAAAGAAGAAGTATCACCCTCGACTCTTAGGAAAGAATCTCAACAACGCAAAGTAACTATGCCAAAAGAAGATAAGAATCAGAATGGAAAAAGGCATACCGAGATGAAGCTTATTGGGAAGAAAGCTAGAAAGATAAGTAAGAAGAGAGCCAAGATCAAAAAGTTACAGAAGGTTCCAGAGGGAACTTCACAGAAGGAAAATTTGCAAAATTGGAACTTTGTCGGGATAATAGAACAACGTCACATGGCACTTCACCAGGGTGAAGCAATATAGTCATTGGGAACAATATAACCATTCGGCCGACTCCTCGAATGGGTAGAAAGGCATTTATGGTTCACCACCAGACCATTGGACTGCTCCATAGTGGACAGAACAAAGTTAATGAAGGCTTCTCGCCCATTGCTAACCATGAATCTAAGCCCACAAACTCATTGATTTTGCACAGTGATAATTGCGTTATTGCCCTCTATCCTATTCCAGTGTCTAAGTTACTCCTTGAACCCAATATTTCCAACCCCGAGTGTGTATGTCGGACGATTTCAATGATGCAGAGAAAGTTTTTGAAGAAGTTTTGATCGAACTCATGACTGAAAGAGTCATGTCGATGTCTGCAGGTGTACAAGCTTCATCAACGAGAACAGTGCAAGCCTCTCTATCGACTACTCATGGATCTAGGCCATCCCAACCAACAACAGAGAAGAGAACCAAGAACAGATATGACCTATCCAATGCAAAGTTGATTCCATCTGTATTTCCTGATTACATATCGCCTCTAGTTGGCGCAATGAATCGTGATAGTGTACCATGCGATTTTGAGTACACCATAGTTACTGTGTATCTCCCGAAGGGGATATGCATAGTTCGAGCATACCAGGATAAGATCACAGCACTAAAGTTCAGTGACTTCAACCTCAGAGATCACAAGATATATGGTATGCTTACCCCATTCAAGTACCTAACTAGAACAAAAGGGAAAAATTCAAAGATCATCCCCTAGTCGTGGACAATGAACCTCGCGTAGTCCACCCTGCTGAATGTCATGAAGATCCCACACTTCGGAAGACACCAGGAAGTCAACACCTGTGTCAAGATGCTACTATCATGTTACCATGACAACTACTTATGGCTAGACCACCACATTACATTTGACCCAACACTAATCCACAGGATCATAGGCTTGAGTATGCAAGGACCCGACCCGCGGGACTTTTATCCAGGAAAAGCCACAGATTGTGCACTAGCACAAAAGATCAAGGACACCTATGGTGATGTCAAAAAAGGAACAAGAGGCTACAAGGTATCTTCCATCCAGAGTGGCTCAGTGCACCTCGCATGTCAACTGATCACGGGAAAGTTAGTAAGTAAGATCCAACCTACGCAGGTCACCGTCTTTGTAGTTGACCTTGCAGGGAAGTGTGCGAAAGGCCTATAGATGAACTGGGCGAAGTACCTAGTTAACTAGTTGGAGCTAGACTACCGAGAAGCATAGGATCAGGGTTATGAATCTCATTTCAGCTAGCTCCTGGTCCTCACTTCATTTTTTTCCTAGGCAATGCCGAAAGAAGTGACCTTCCCAGACATAGAGTCGTTCGAACCGCTTACCGCGAAGGTCGCTACCCTGTGGTATTCAACTGATATGAACAAACAATGGAAGTAGAATGCTATGTTTCATACATACTACCTACAACTAAAGATATCCATTGAAGTCGAGCCTCGCATGACTCTAAACACCTTACAAAGGTTCTGACCCCTAATGAAGTTCAGAGTAGATCGACACTTCACCTACATTACACTGTGGGCAAATAAACATAAAGAGAAGATCCAGACATATTATAAGATTACAGAAGAAGACCTTGAGCAAATCACTAAGGAATGGTCCACTGACCTCCTTATCCCAGCCAACCCCGCACAGATATCTGATATTGACAGCCCAGAGGACACCCATAAAAAACAAAATACACCCGGAACCAACAGGCAGAAGAAGACTGAGGAGGTCCAAAAATTAAGCAGCACCTCAGGAAAGACTCCTTCAGTGTCACCTAACCGAGGGGGTGATGATGAAGTAGAAGCTGAGCAGAAGCCCAACGAAGTAACACCACCCATAGACAAGGTCGACCCCTCAAAGAAGAGGAAGGTTTCCCCCCTGAAACCTTCATCCCAGAAAAAATCAAAAGCTACCATGACCAAGATGCAGACTATCCTAACCTTTGACGATTTTGACTTCATCATAGCAGCCCTAAATGATGCTTCACTAGAAATAGCAAAGAAAGAAGGAGAGAAGTAGGAAGAAATCTATGATAGGATCAAATTCGAACTCCGAGGGGTACAAGAGGCCCTTCAGTCCAGTCATGCAATCTCCACTGCACCTCTACCATCAGGAGAACCAGAGATGGGAGATGAGCCATCCCAACTTCGCCAACTAGATGATATAGTCGAAGCTCTCCTTCGACGAGCACAAGAGGAAATAGAACAAGCCACCCAGGCTTTGATGCAAGTACAAGGAGTACTTGTCGAACATCGCTAAGCTACAAAATAGGAAAAAATTTCTCTCCAAGTGAAGTTCGATGAAGAAAAAGCAAAGATGTACCAAGGAAAAGACCAGTTGCTCACAGAGCAACTCAAAGTGAAAGAAGCGGTCAACAAAGCACTTCGCTCTGTGACAGTCATAGAAATAAAGGCATAGGATCGATTCATGCAGCAAGTAGAGCAACTCATAGAAGCCATCCAGCAGCTACAACAACGCATATCAGACGTAGAGCTCCACACAGTGCTCGAGACTCCACAAGATGTAAGGGATCAAAGAGAAGCAACTGCTCAAAGCGCAATTGAGAGAATAAGAGCCCTTACTATGGAATGTAAGCAACTTACTAATCATAGTGCCCAGTCCTATGAGCAACTCACAGAGAATCCAGAACTGAATGCATTGGAGTAGCAGCTCCAAGAGACGAAGTATCAAGCTGAAACGATATAGGCACAACTGAATCCCCTGTCAGCTATGGAAATAATGAAGCACTCCCAAGAGCAACACACCGCCCAACAACATATCCACACTATCCAGAGCACAGTTATGGAAGTAACTCAGAGGGTCCAACTTGTACAAGATAAAGCCTACCAATTTTTCATAGAGGTCGAAGGCCGCGAAGCAGAACTGGAGTAGGTTGTCACTGAAGCTGAAAAGCGCYTGGAGGGACCTATGAATGAGGTAKTCATCCAAGCATTCACTACACAAGAGTCCATGGYAMAACAACAAGTCGAAGCAACTCAATCCRAGCTCGAGGCTTTCGAAGCATAACTACCCAGATCAGARTGACTCRAGACRAGTCACAGGTGAGTTTTAGGGGCCTATTAKCCCTTGACCAAGTTTTGAGAGATCCTTGGTCAAGTTTGACCTATTTTGGGACTTCGATAGCCTGTCAAAGAAGGAGCRCAAGACAAAGCAGAGATCGCGGGATTTCGGCCCTCTTTTTTGGGTCCCTTTTGGRATTTGGGATTATGTAACGGGTATGGGATGTCGGCCCATGGGTTTACCCATGTTTAGGCCTAGTTTGTATGTATAAATAGATGCTAAAGCAATGTAGTGAGTGCGAATGGCTAAGTGCTAGATCTATGTGATAGAAGGATTGTAAGTGCTTTATGCATACCATGTGAAACTTGTAGAGTTACGTGCAAGTAGTTGCAAGAAGGCTTGGTGTAATACCCTAGCTTGAAGAAGGAGGATCTGACGGAGTGTGCGCAGGTCTCCTGTCTTATGAGAAGTAGGATCTTGATGCTATGTGCCTGTAAGAAGCTTGACTAAAGATAATAAAGAAGAAGAGTTGGTGGACGTAGCCCCAGGGAGGGGGTGAACCACGTATATGTTGTGTTGCTCTTGTTTGTGCGATGTCTTGATGTGTTTATGTCTTTATTTGTTGAGTTCTTTGATATAGATAGATAGATATGTTTATGCTTTTTTCTAATGATGTATATGGATGTATATCTGACCTATGTGAATGTGCTTAGTGCTTGAATCTGCTAGATCTGACCTACCTCTCTATGATGAGTGCCTAGATACATTAGATTTGAATGAATGATGCGATGCTCTGTTTTATCTACAGAGTAGATAGTGGTTAAATATTGATGAACTGTCGGTTCTAAGTGCTATGTTAAGTATTACAATCGCATATCTGTGTCCCAAATAAGGTTGCAGACACCTGAGTCCTACAACCACCCCTGCCTCTACCTCGGGTGAGACTTCATCTGCTTTGCAGGTGTTGCCAAAAGGGTCGGTAGCTAGGGTTTTGTTGGTGCACTGTTGTAGTGTTGAACCCTGGGTCTGCCACTGTGCCAACAAGCACTAAGCACATTCACAAAGGTCAAATCTAACATCTATATACATCATTAACACAAAGCATAAACAGATCTATCTATCTACATCAAAGCACGTAGCAAGTAAAGACATAAACACATCAAGAAATCACACAAAGTAGAGAAACACAACATATACGTGGTTCACCCCGACCCTGGGGCTACGTCCACCAACTCTTCTTCTTTATTATCTTTGTCAATCTTCTTACAGGCACATAGCATCAAAATCCTACTTCGCAGAAGACAGGCGATCTGTGTGCACTCCGCCAGATCCTCCTTCTTTGAGCTAGGGTACATCACCAAGCCTTCTTACAATTACTTGCATGTAGCTCTTCAAGTCTCACAAAGTATGCACAAATCAAGTACTTAGCACTCAACACTCTTACAATCCCTTGATCACACAAATCGGATCTCTAGAAATTAGCACTACTTACCACACAGATATGCCTCTCCTTACATTGCCTAGACATCTATTTATACTTTACAAATAGGCCTAAACATGGGTAAACTCATGGGCCGACATTTCCATACCCGTTACATAATCCCAAAACCCAAAAATCCCTAAAAAGGGGCCGAGATCCCGCTATCTCTGCTTTTTCTTGCGCTCCGCCTTCGACAGCTTGTTGAAGTCCCAAAATAGGTCAAACATGACCAAGAATCCACAAAACTTGGTCAAGGACCAACAAGTGTTGATTTTTTCCCTTGTGATGACCAGGAGAAGGAGGAAATGAGTAAAATTCCTTATGCTTCAACATTTGGTAGCTTGATGTATGCCATGGTATGTACTTGGCCAGATATTTCACATTCAATGGGAGTAGTGAGCCAGATATCTCAAGGGTACTAGTTATTATTGTTTATGTTTTAGAAATAATGATGTTGTGCTTGAAGGTTTTATAGATGTAAATGTGGTTGGATATGTAGACACTAGAGAGTCCACCACAAGTTATTTATGTACCTTTTTCATGTGCAGCGGTATCTTGGGTGTCTAGACTGCAAAAAGTAATACCCCTCTCCACAACAGAAACATAATGCATAGTTGCAATGGAATCTTGCAAAGAGATGTTGTGGATGCAAAAACTCTTAGAAGATATGGGAATAAAACAATACAAAATATGTGTTGTATTGTGGTAGTTAGAGCGCCATTCGTTTAGAAAAAAACCCAACATATCATTCAAATACCAAACCATAATGACCTTAGGTACAATTGCATTCGGCAGGTATTGGAAGAAGGACATTTTGATTTGGAAATTGATCCATACATATGAGAACCTTGTTGATATGCTTACTAAATTTTTGTCGAGATACAAACAAGCACTTTCTCAAAGTTTGGCAGGTCTGGGCGTGACTTGACGAGCATGCTTGGGAAAGTATCAACAGAAAAGAGTTCATCTACTACCGCATTTTATTATCTAGGAGCCTTCATTTTTCTTCAAGTGGGATAATGTTAGTTGTGAAAAAAAATTAAGTCTCTAGAAATTGCTAGGAACAGTTACCACCCAACAAAGTCAAAATAGTAGTTGGGATATTTGGGTGCCCAAAAATTTCTCACTTGATCTGGAAATGTATGTATGGTTGGATATTTTTAGTTTACAAAGGCTCCAAATGCCTAAGCAATATTTTTTTTATCGAAGGCTCTAGATATGATCAAGCCTATTTGTATATGTGTAAATATTTAGTTTTTGTATGTTATAAGGAAACAATATGAATTGAATATATATAATCAATACTATTCTTGCTATTCATGTTCTCTTTTATGCTCCTGTGTTTTTCTTTTTCCTCCTTTGTTTCTCTATACATGTATTGTTATTATGTGTAGATATTTGTTGTGTGATTTAAGGGAAAGTAGTACTGGGAAATTTCCAAAATCCTGATTTCATATTCTTTTCCTCTATGTCCGAGGTTATGCATCGTGGAGTATTGATTTTGCTGAGGTTCTGGGTGATCTTAACATAATAGAATACATAACACTTCCAAACTCTATGACTGCACCAAAATCCTTCCAAATAATCTCCTAAATAATAGTTTCTTTAAAATCTGAACCAAACCCTCTTTCCTTCTTGGTTGTCCTTTTATCATAACTCAAGGTAGGCCAAAGGTTCATCAGTGGAAAGAAACTAGTATAGAAGGTGAAGGATCATAATTTTCTTCCCCCCTTGGGTGGATTTGACATGGAGGTTGTGCTCAAGTTTCCTTGGCATATGGCTTCTTCAATTGTCCTTTTGACCTAATCACACCTATCTTTCTATCAATTGTGTTTGTTTGGTCTATTTCTAATGCCTATCAATTGATCTAGTCAATAAGTTCACTGGTATACTAATATTTAATTTATTTACATGCTACCTCATGCAATATTTTCATTTGAATGAGTTTGATATGCCTTTCTTTGATTGGTCAATTCCTTTTATTAAGACAAATTTGAACCATGTCTACTTCTTTGTCTTTGTAATTCGAACTTATGGGTTTTTCTACACTTTCTATCTAGCCTTTCCAATTTTCAAGGTTTCCTTATTTATCAATCCAACCCATTTATTTTAGTTGATACATCTATTTCAAAACACACCTCCTTAATGGGAGGATTTTGGTCCCCAAACAATGCCAGTGAGAGATGAGGAAACAATTATATGACCTTGCTTCTCTCACACCATTACACTCTCCTCAATGATTTTCATCTGAGTCCAATCTACCATAATTTTGTATTCCCTTGTCGAGTATCACAAACCTTAATTTTTTAACCATTGTCTTCCTTCAATTCTATTAATGCAATCAATGCCAAGTCTTTGATTATTGGAAGAAATTTCTCTTCTTCATTCTTATCCATCATGGATGGCTTAAACAAATGTATATTATCTACATTTTTCACCCAATATATCTGCATGTATGGTGGCATATCCAACTTGAATTCATTTTTATTGACATGTTCAATGATTTCATGCAGTCTGTGTCTTGATGGCTTCAACTTCACGCTAAAAAGTTTTGATTTTTAGCATTTTTTGGTTGGTCATTGGATATAGGACTAATGTTTTTTTTTATCCAATTAGGGTTTATGGGGTCAATAAGCGTGCCCCTCTAAAAATTGGTCACTTCTATCTTAAGGAATAGGGGAAAAAATCATAACCCTAAGGGTAGATTAATCTTCAACCTAATCAAGATAAGCTAAGAGGACCAAGGCCCTACAAGAAGGGTTCTCAAAGGAAAAAATATTCACCAACAAAATTAACTATAACTTGAACAAAATACTTAAAACCCTTACCAAGTAACCAAGAGGAAAAACAAATAAATGGATTAAGCACTTTCCAAATCTAACAAGAGAAGAAGTAAGGAACAAACCCTAAAATGTCTCCTCTCCAAGTGGTATAGTAACCCTTCAAATGGATTGATCTTGAAAGCTAGTAGAAATATTGAATCACCATAACAAATATTTAATGCACCAAGAAGATAACCAAGAAAGAGAGAGCTCCAAGAATTGACACCAAAACCTCAGTAGGTCGAATTGTATTCACATTTGATATCCAATAATTTAGAACAATTTGGAATGAGAGGATAGCCTCTATTTATAGAGGAGGCTTCCACATACTTCACATTCTTTATTAATTATTTCGCCCTAAAATTATCCTAGGAGACTAATAAAGAAGACTTATCATCCACACAAAGAAGGAGACTAAGTCAATACATAATCAAATGATGCCACATGTCCATAAAACCCTCATGAGAGGGGGACATCCCATAGAGAAGGGGGATAATTTTCTTCTCTAACCCAACATTCCAAGGAAAAAATAATGTGTATGCCTCAAAACAAGGTGAAGTATCCCCCCACGTAATAAATGTACAAACGTCTAGCTCCTCCAAGTGGAACAACCTCATGAAAAGGTGGAGAAGGACCTCAAAATGTGCTCATGGAATGCTCAAAAGGTACCTCCAAGGTATGACCAAGTCCTCAAATCAAGAAAAGATGCTCCACAAGGAAAGGAATATGCCTCTCCAAGTCAAATCAACACCAAAAACACCCTCATGGCTATCATAAATCCCATACGCATGGGTCCACCCTCAAATCATACAAGGAACATCTCCAAAAGTGATGAAAAAGGAGGGTTCTCTGGAATCTCCTATGTGGAATGTGTAGAGGATGTCCATGTATGCAATAATAGCCTAAATTTGTCTCAAAGGATGTGACCAATGCCTCATGATACATGTACTACCTCAAGAGTTGTGAGACTACTTCGAGAAATGTGAAACTAAGTGAGAATCTATAGAATCATTCCTGATAGTAGATAGCTAATGTGTGATGAATAAATAAGACAAGGATCCATGCTTAGGCATAAAATAAGTGTGTTATACATAGGTGTGTCAACCTTTACAAAGAGAAAAACTTCTACATCATATATAAAGGGTAAGAGAGACTAGTATATCCCCTAGATCATGTGTCATAGTAGATCCACCCCATGATGGTTGCATACCAACCCAGATCATAAATTATCGTCATGATGAATACTTATCAACATCAAGGGGTAGTCGATCGTAGCCATAAAAGTGAAGCCTATCTTGAAATGGGGACTAAAAGGATGGGTCATGACCAAACACATGGGATTTGGAGATACTACATCAGCCCCCCACCAATACATAAAACATCTAAGCATGGTCCAATACAATAAACGAGTGCAAATATAATGATACTTTTGGCTCATCATGATACAATACGGCACATAATCTACTCGTATGATGGTCCACATCTGGGAAAAAAATATAGGGTACATTGAATTCAATATGATGTGTAACACACCAAACACCCAAATAGCATGAAAATGGAAAAAGAAGTAACTCCACACCCTTATAATGAGAAGCCTCTTCAAGGGGGCAACCTCCTTTTAAAATATAACAAATGAACAAAGATGAGATGATCTCTAAACTAGGTCTCCTTGGTAAATATAGGAGACAAAGGGTACAATTACAATTAAAGGGTCTAAACAACCATAAAAGGGATTGGTCGACCATCAAGGACAACACTAATATAATAATAAAAAAGTAATAACTCAATATCTAGGGCTTAAGACATTGTTATCATGTTTTCTTGTGTTCTTTTCTCAAGAAACCAATATTTCTTCATTCACCATAGTTAGAGAGAGATTTCAAGAAGGAAAAGGGTCCATCCTAAGGAGAGAGTTGGATATCACTTACCTCCAATCATTCTCATCACGTGGTATTACACATTTTATAATTTTCCATTGGACTAATATATGAGTTGTTGTTTCACTCCAATTTTTGTGTTTGAAATTTCATTTTTTGAGTTCAAATTGTAATCTAACTATATGTTTGTTACTTTGTTACTTGTTATAATAATCTTGTGCTTGTCTCACAACTAACCATTGTCCATTGTTTATCCTATAGCCTAACTAAATCAAGGTTTTTTTTCTCATTAATGCAACAAAATCCCCAACACAAATTGGTGGCTCCACTTTGGGTTTATATCATCATATCTTACTTCTTAGGTTGTTTTTAGTTGTTTTATGACCTCTGGTGACTAGCCAAATAATTAATCGGCTTGTGACTTCATTTAGAAATCACCATTAGTTTTTGGATTTTGAGAAATTTCATGTTACATCATCTCAAAAATTCATGTGATTGTTTCTCTCTATTATGCTCAAGTTTCGTGGCAGACCCTTCAACTTCCATGATAATTTTGCAGCCTAACTATGTGTTGATTTCCAATTTCTATCGCAGATAGTTTAACTATCATCGTGTGGGACTTGTGTGACATCCCCTATAACAATTCCATGCAAATTGTCCTAAATCCAATTTTTTGGTAGTAGGTAGATCATCCTTGCAATTCAGATAGCATATAGTAATTTCTTAGAAATTATAGTTTGTTGTTTCAGCATTTGTTTTGCATAATAATTAAATCACATAGAGGCTAAGGGGAGAAATCATCATTTCCGAAACTTCCCATGTGGATGGATTATTTACTTTTCATTGCACATGGATGCATAGCCTATAACTTCATTTATTTAATACCTATCACAATTCACACAAACAAGGGACCTAAAAGCTTTCCCAACCTCTAGTATGTTCTTTTCCTTGCGCTCACAAGTGATCTTGACAAATTAGAAAAAGGTAAGAGAGTGAAATACCTCCTTTAGAACATTTTCATGTGTTGTGGTTTATTATTTGCAATTTTTCACAACATTTATAAATTAATTAGATGGAGCAAGAACCCCAATAGTTCACATATTTTGTCTTCATCAAATTTCTTTAAAAAAAAATTTGCAATCTACTTTCAAGCACATCAATTCTAAACATTGGTGTTTCTCTACTTGAAGCACACACATTAAGGACTTAAAGATTTTTTATCATGATTATGTTCTTCATCATGTTCCCATAAAGCAATCTTGATGAACTAGCAAGGGTGAAAATTGTGAAATACCTTCGTCATCACACCAATAAGCAAATTCATTGATTCATGATGCTAGTTTAGCCCCTTGAAATTAACCAACATAAATAACTAACAAACTTAATTCCTCCATTGATGTCAAAAAACATCCAAATAACTCTCCATAGTCATTTTTCATCTAAAACATAGTTGTCTTCCTAGGGAGCTTAAAACTCCTTTACTTCAAGTGTATAAAATATAAGACAAATAGATACCCTATGAGATCATATGTTGAGGTCGGGTTGTTTCTACCAATCTCCTTGATCTACTCAACTCTTGTTTAACTATGACCTTTGACAATTGGAGGCTAAGAGTCCTTGTTTGTACTTGAAAAATGTAACTTAGTGGCCAAAATTTAGGATCTCTACGTAGGTGGAATTTGTGGGCTGCATTTCCACTCGAGATAGATAACATTGGCCATTATAGAATGTCACAAGTTCCATCTAGACATGCCCCTAATGATCTTCACTATAACTAACTATTTCATACCTTCACCTGTCATCTTCGATGGATTTAGAACCCATCTATTGAGATATTTGGAAGGTCCAGTTACATTTGAATGGAAGGCCATTAGAGTCATAGGACATGTGTTTTTATTTTTTCAAAACCATCATGCAAAAAAACCCTACATTAAAAACACTTATCGGGATTTAGTGAAATATATTCAAACATTATTTCATCATAGGTGTTATCACTGAAATTTCATCCCCAAATGGTTACAGGAATCCAGCATCTCTAAACATCTATTAGTTCATCCATGGACCAAAAAATGCATTTCCAAAAGGTCCAAAACTATACAACCAGTAATAAAATCAGCATGCGCTAATACTACACATGAAGCGCACACACATGCACCATCCAGAAGCGCAAGAAAAGAGTGCACGCGCATGAGGCGTGTCTGTGGACACAAAAAACCGTGCACCCCTCAAAAGGGTGCATTTATGATATTGGTCGGCCTTCCACCCACTTCTGGTTCAGCTTCCAAGTCGATTTGACACCCAAATCTCGGCTGAATCGGACTAGGTGGCTGGTCAAAGTCCTAAGGGTGCCCTAAAGGGCCCCTTGTTTACACTAAAGGTTGGTTGAATAATGCCTCAAAGCTATGCTATAAAAAGAGACCATGGGTGCACTACATTTTCAAGGAATTCATTTGTATTTTTATGCTACCTATATTCTCTTGGAGGATCCTCTTTCCTTGTCAAGAGCATACAAGCATCATTTCACTTGAGCTATTCACATCACCTATTGAGTGAATGAGCTTGGGATTTCTTCACCATTTCCTTAAAGTTTGCTAGTTGTAAGAAGAGCTCAATATTTTTGGGTTCAAGAGCCCTCCCTTGGAGGAAGAGGGGACCCATAAGTCTCCCTTTCTCTTTGGTGTTTTCTTTCCACTAATACAATCCTTTCCATTGGTGGCATGAATGTTGTTTATTCCTTGTTCTAATGTCCTTTTGCATTCTAGTTTAGTTTCTTTTATTTTTCTTAACTTAGTATTTTGTTTATATCATATGCTTGATGTTTCTAACTCTTGCATTCACTGTTGTCTTGCCTAGCTAACCCAACTGGGCTTGTAAGCATCTCTATTTTGCTCATGTAGGTGACAAAAGAGACGCAATAGATTGACAACTCTACTGGGGAAAGGTATCAATGTCCTCCCCCATTTGGGTTATTTTAGCTCTTCCTTTTGTTTCTTTAACTTGCAGGAACCATAATCAGCCCAAGTTGACCTGCAAAAAGCCAAATTCAAAGCTGAGTTGAGAGAAATTCATCCAAAATTTTCTTCATGGCCGTGTAACAGACAATGCACACATGTTTTAACCCACAGGCACATCTTCAACACACGTGCACCAAGCCTACTATATTTCTCAGTGCATTCCATGAACTTGTGCCCATAAGTCATTTTCAGTTCACGCATTGGTGCTCACAGCACCTCTGTCTACTCTGACCCACGCGTCTGTCCAAAAAATCAAATATTGTAAGGGTTTTTGTGATCTATTAAAGGCCCATAGCCTTCTCAAAATTGATTCCATGCAAATTGTAATATGCACCACACTTAGATACCATATCTATATGAAGGGATTAGTCAAAACATAGGCACTTGGGGGGTTAAAATCATTATTTCCTCTTTTGCTTTCATTTTTCCACATGGATGGCTTACTTTGATTAAAGTTTAAGTTGGAATCATTCTACATCACATATAAAACTTGCATTGGGACCAGAAATTGGATATCAATCATTGAGTATGCTCTTCTCTCATGCCCCAAAGTGATCTTGAGAATCAGAAAGAGATTGAGGGAAAATTTCATCTCCCTTAAAAAGACAAAAATCTTTAGGAGAGGATAATAGCCCCCCTCGGGACTCCTCTTAGTTTATTTTTCAAACACATCTTAAGATTGTAAGGGCCCATACATGCCCACATGATACAAAGATAGGATAGTGTTGAAATTTGCTTTCTTATATTAAATCACTAGGGAAGTTTAAAGGTTTTGTAGCAGGCCCATACATGCCCACATGTGCACAATCTAGGACAATTTCAAAGATTTCTTAGATTAAATCACAATAGGGAGTTAAAGGAATAGTAAGGACCCACATGTCCACATGCTAGTTTCCTAGGGACTTTAAAATTCCACAAGGTTGTACCAATGACACATAGTAATTTAGGTAATCAAGACTTGTAAGGATCAAACGAATTCCACATGTAGCAAGGTGACACCTAAATTATTAAAAATTGGCACACTTTCACTTGTTCACACACAAAGTTCACCAATCACTCACATAGTTTTTTCTAGAAATAATGGAGGTAAAAGTAAGTTTCCTCCAACGATATTCTGAAACACCCCACCCTTTTCTTGACAAGACTATCCACTCCTACTTAATTTCAATGAGGTTGGTTCACACCCCCAACCTCTCAAACAACCACACCTAAAATATTTTTAAAAACTCACTAAGTTTTCCTCCACAGGAGGTACTAAAATAAATATTTTAGTCTAGGTAGGATCTCGGGGATAGGTATCCAAATAACTCCTCGTTATATAGTTCTCACATCATCAAAACAATAGAAGTTGACAAATAGGGAACTTTCAAATCCTCGAAGTCAAGTGTTCCTACACCATAATGCAGGGAGATACCCGTGAAGGGTTGAAGGTCGAGGTTTGGTTGTTCTGTGCGTCCCCCCTTGAGGCACCCACCTCTTGGATGGGATCCAGCCCGTGACCCATTTTTTAGGCCGAAAATCTAAATGTCGCACTTTGACCGAGGTACCTAGTGACCAAATTTTAGGACATCTACCCAGGTGGCAATTGTGGGCTGCAATTGCACCTTGATCAGATTTTGTGTGGCTATTGGGAAATATAGCCATCTCTTTCGGGATATGCACCCTCTACCCCTCATTATAATTGATTACTTCATCATTCACTACTTCCTCTTCCATTGGCTTCAGACCCCATTGTCGAGTGCTATTGGAAGGTTTAGTGCTATTTGAGAGGAAGGACGTTATGTATTTTAGGACACGAGCATTTGTTTTCTTTGTTCTCCCACACGGACAAAATCCACCTATCCACAAATATGCTTCTTTATGAAATTGCTTTATGTATGATGCCCTTCTGATTACATCTGATTATGAAATATATTGTGAAGGCTAAAAAAATTACAGCAAAGGCTCTTGACCATTTATTGCTCTTATCCCCATTTGCACACATCCACTTAGCTAGTCAGACATCATAGGGGACCCACAGAATCCCCATCATTCCAGATGCTTGCTAAATCTCCCTCCTCTCCTAGGGGGAGTTCCTAGTCATGCCCACTCATCGGCTTCACCTTCTCACACCCCTGTGAGTGCTACTGTCTTGGGATCAACATTGCTCGGTTCCACTTTACTTGGGTCCACTTCCCAAGGTCAACCATACACTCGCTCTCCTTTACACAGAAGCGAGGGCGGAAACTTATTCTCAAGGGGGAAGTACAAACCCACCTATTCCCCCTCAAGGTTCAGGTACAAAAAACACTCACATAATGGCCGAAACTAATCCTCCGCCACTACCTCAGATTCCATACTTGGCTTCCCTCAGCATACCATATCTGACTAAACTCACCAATGATCCTATATTACACGACCACACATGGCCTGTAATGCCTACCAAACTGCCTTCAGACATCCCCAATTTTGAAGAAAAAGCGGGAGACGATCCTGCCAACCATATCATGACTTTTCACTTATGGTGCTCTTCAAACAACATCATGGAT
>JZKD02S1712872.1:167170-200212 GCA_000966675.3 Picea glauca
ACCTCAGCTGAAAAAATTACCTAACAGACCCGCGACTGTCACCAAAACAGCCTGCGGGTACCCGCGTGCTAAGCTCAATCAGGCCGCGGATATCCGCGTCCTAACCTTAAGCAGGTCGCGGGTATGCTTAAAAGCTAAGAAAGATCAAACACAGACAATCTAGACCTGAGACAGGCTTCTGGTATTGACCACCAAAGTCTCTTCACAGGTTCAGATGCTATCACTTCTAACAGAAAACCAAAAGAAAATTTTCAACCAAGAAAAAAAAAAATGCAAGAAATGACTAACACTACCACTACTAAGATAAAACTGCACAGGAAAGGGGGGCTTTGAGTCCTATAACTCTGATGAACCAGAGAGTCCTTGAATATGGACTAAGGACAGGCTGCTGGCCTACCCCTCAGGCAAGAACTATCTCACTAATGTTAAATCCTACTACCAATACTTGCAAAAAAAAAAAAAAGACTGAAGAACCGGACAATCAACTAACAGAACCCAGACAGGATCCAGAAAGCCCCCTGAGAAGATGAACTTCTGACAGAGGAAGAGGGGACTGCCTCTTTTGCCTCTTTTTGCTTGTTTTCAAGTGATTTTTGAGGAATTACTCAGCATGGCTTTGCCTAGGAAGAGGCATGAGTTGGCCTGATGCCAGGTAAACCTGTATGGTGCATTTTAGGGTTATAACAAGCACCATGTGCTATGTCTGCTTTGGAATTTCTACAACACTATCCCAGCCAACGTAGAACTCTCTTAGCTGCCATCAGTGCTTTCGATCCTGAGTCATCAAATAACCTCACGTTTAATCTAGATGATCATCAACCCCGACTCTCTCACCAACTAGCTTTTCAGATCGATGTTGTTGTTCACAATCAACAAATCCACCGAACTATCTTGGATGAGGGAGCCTCTACTTGTGTCATGTCTTTGGCTTGTTGGAAAGGCTTAAAATCACCTGCCCTTAACAAATCCCCTACGATGTTACATGCTTTCGATGGGTGAGGTTTTCATCCTCACGGACTGTTACAATCCTTAGTCGTTCAGTTGGGCATCAAAACTGTTACTGTTGATGTCTAGGTGGTCGATGCCCCCCTCGATTACAACCTACTACTTGGATGAAGTTGGTTCTATGCTATGACCGTCGTCGCCTCGTCGGTGTTTCGATGTGTACAATTCCCCCATCAAGGCAAAATTGTCACTATCGATCAACTCAATTTCTGTACACCCGACGCTCGCGCCCCTGTCACCAATAACATTCCTTTTTTGGGATACCACCCAATTACATATGAAAGCATTGGTGTTGGCTTATTGAAAGATTCTAGCCTTATGGGTACCTTCCCTACACCACTTCCACCCACCGCGCATCATATTGCCACCGTCAATATGATCTCGACTATGCCTTATCAATCTTTGGAATCATCTGATCCTTGGATTGTACCTAGTCCTATGGAATTCGATGTGCTCGGTGACACTATGCCACTTAGCCCAACCGAGGCCACATACGTAGCTATTCAATCTGCCTCTCCCTCTCCGGACAACCCACATTTATTGGCACCTGATGCCTACTCGATGCCTTCATGGTTGGATTCCTTATCGTCTGCAATTGATTACATTTCCCAAATTTTCCCTTCCGATGAATCTATAATGGAAATGCTTAGTATTGACGACGTACCTTGGGATGATAACCATCATCGATCCTCTTTTCTTCGGCCTTTGGAAGAAATTCACCAAGACATACACTCTGTCTTCCCTCCTCATGTTACCAATGCTCTGCAATCTCCCATCCCCACACAAGATACTCTTTCTGAGGGGAATATGGGTAACATATATACTATGATCATTATTGATATTTCGATCAAAGAAGGCGTTGTGGAAAAAATTAACCTTGGTGTTAATTGCACACCTGAAGAAGTGGTCTCTTACACCGCTCTATTTAAAGAATTATGCGATGTCTTCGCTTGGAGCTACGAGGAAATTCTAGGGATCGACCCTTCGATCGTCGTGCATGAAATCAAGACTTACCCTGGTGCGAAACCTGTTCGACAGAAACTCCGCTCGGTTCATCCCAAGAAAATCGCAGCTATAAAAGCAGAAGTTGAGAAACTTTTAAAATCTAGCTTTATCTGTCCTGTCCCTTTGACAGAATGGGTCTCCAACCTTGTTCTGGTTGCCAAAAAACAAGGAACCATCCATTTTTGTGTTGACTATCGGGATCTCAATAAAGATTGTCCAAAGGACAACTACCCTACGCCCTTAATCGACCAAATCATTGATAATTGCGCTGGGAGCGTAATCTTCTCTTTCATGGATGGCTTCTCTGGGTATAACCAGATTGAAATTTTACCTACTAATCAACATAAGACAGCCTTTATCTTCCCATGGGGAACTTTCTCCTATCGAAAGCTACCTTTTGGTCTCAAAAATGCTGGTGCTACTTTCCAGCGGGCCATGTCGTACACTTTCCACAATATCAAGCATATCGCAGAACCTTACCTCGACGACTTACCTGCCCACTCATCCAATCAATCTGATCACATTGATTACTTATGGGCTATTTTTCTTCGATGTCGGTTCTACCATATCCACTTGAACCCACATAAGTGCATTTTTGTTGTCGAATCCGATCGAATCCTCAGTTTTATTGTCTCTAAAGACAGGATTAGGATGGACCCCTTAAAGATTAATTCTATTCTGGCCTTACCCCCACCTACTAATTTAACCCAACTCCAAAGTTTGCAAGGAAAAGCAAACTTCCTTCATCGTTTCATTTGTAACTACACTCAGATAACTAAAGGATTCATGCGGTTGCTACAGAAAAACACCCCTTTCATCTGGGATGCCATCTCTCAACTGTCATTTGATGCTCTCAAGCATGACTTGACCCACACACCTTTGTTGCACCCTCTAGAGTATACAAAGGACTACATCCTTTATTTAGCTACCTCCACTTCCACTATTGCAATGGTGTTAGTTCAGGAGGACCCCAACGGTGAGGAACATGTGATCTATTACCTGAGCAAGAGTCTATCTGGACCCGAACTCCGATATTCACATGTATAGAAACTGGCTCTCGCAGCCGTCATTGTTGTCCAGAGATTCTGCCATTACATCTTACTATGCACCACCACGGTGATTGCGGACTCAAACCCCATGTACCACGTCTTGACACGTCAAGTGCTCGGGGGAAATACTCTAAATGTATCGTCATCCTTCAGGAATTCGATCTTGAATTTACAAATTCCAAAGCCATAAAGTCCCTGGTGTTTGCGGAGCTTATCTGTGATCTCCCCCATGCTGATGAAGACATCGAACCTAGAGATTCTCTCCCCGATGAAACTCTTTTCCTCATCATCACCTCTGATCCTTGGTACGGAGACATCCTCCTTTACCTCCAAACCCACCGTTTTCAACCTAACACTTCTCGTGAAGAGCGTCGACATATTCGCCACCATTCTCGTCATTACCTTATCATCGGTGACACCCTGTATCGTCGTGGTATTGATACTATCCTTCGACGATGTTTGATTCATGCAGAGGCTAAACGCGTTCTGAACTATTGTCACCTTGGCGCCTATGGCGGTCACCTTTCTGGGATGGCCACAGCCCAAAAAATCTACGTGTCGGCTATTTTTGGCCCTCGATTTTCAAAGATTGTATCAAGGCAGTCAAAAAGTTCCCACCTTGCCAAGTTTTTAACAACAAGGCATGCACCCACCATACTACATTGCACCCCATTATCGCCATCGGCTCCTTCGCCAAGTGGGGTATCGATTTCATGCAATGTAAGCCTACCTCAGTCGGGGGGCATGGTTATATAATCATCGTTGTCGACTACTTTACCAAATGGGCTGAGGCTATGCCTACCTTTCTGAACGATGGTCATACCGCAGCTCTATTTCTTTTTAACCACATCATAACTCATTTTGGTGTACCACGCGCCATTGTCACTGATCACGGTGCACACTTTAAGAACCAGATGAAGAGTGAATTGCATGTCAAATTGGGTTTTTGCCATGAAAACTCATCCCCATACTATCCTCAGGCCAACGGACAAGTTGAGACCATCAACAAAGTCCTCAAAACCATGATTCAACACATGGTAGGGGAAAACAATACATCCTGGCATCTACAACTTTTCTCCGCTCTCTAGGCTTACCATACTTCCGTGAAAACCGCAACTGGATTTAATCCTTTCCAGTTGGTGTATGGCATCGAATTCGTTTTACCAATCGAGTGTGAGATTCCATCTCTGAAACTTAAAGTAGAACTCCTACCCCATACTTCTGTCGAAGAAGAACGTTTCTCATATCTATCCAAACTGGATGAAACAGGTCGTGATGCCACTCTCATTAACGAGGCACATCAGAAACAGATAAAAAATCAATACGACAAATCCGTCCATCCTCGGACTTTTGCTGAAGGAGACTTAGTCCTCGTCTATGACCAGGCTCATGACAAATTGGGGACAGGTAAGTTAGAACCTCTATGGCATGGCCCTTACATTGTGAAACATGTTCTACACAGAGGCACCTACGAGTTAGTCGATTATGATGGAATTTCCCTAGGAGAGCCCCAGAACAGGCTTTACCTTAAAAAGTATTATGCCTAGATCACCTAGCATGTGTACGTTTTACATTATTGTATTTTAGTTTGGTGTGTCTATTTCTTTCGCGTGCTCAAGTATTTACGTTTTCCACTCATAAATGTGCCTTGTGCTTTCATGCGCAGATGATGTCTTCCTTTCCTATCTTTGTCGTGTTTGTCGATGGCACTAGTCGACACACCCAGAACATTGCTTCGGCAGCATGGGTCATTTACCAATTTGACGAGGTGGTGAGTTCAGGAGGTATTTGCTTAGGACCAGTGACTAATAACATGGCAGAATATCATGTTGTCATCGGACTCTTGATCCAAGCCTCCTCCCTAGGTATCTCTCGTATCATTGTTAACCTAGACTCCCAACTCGTGGTCTATCAACTCAATCGTATCTACGTTATTCGTAATCCTATCTTGCTACATCTCCAGCTACACGTTCGTCGTCTTGAACGAATGTTTGATTATATTGAATACAGACATATTCCATGAGAACTCAACAATGTGTCGGATTCATTAGCTAATTACATCATGGATCGGTATCTCACCCATATATAAGATTTCATAAAGGAAAATAAATTGTACATCACATATAAATTAAAACACATCACATTAAAGGCATCATCATGTACAAATGTTTTGGCAATGTAAAAACTCGGAACTGTATATATATACATAGCGTGACTGAAAATGTTTTGATTACATGAAAAAAAAAAAGTATTTAGAAGAGAAAAATGTTGGGTCTTTACACCCATACAACATCACCTGACAAGTCATACAAAAATACAATCACCAGAGAGACTTTAATCTCCCTGCACTACATTGTGCTGAGAGTAACATATCACTGCACGCACTACACATCTCAGTAGAGAATTAACATTATCTAGCACTCCCACAGTGTGCCTCTGCATATGTAAAGGCACTTCTCCCCTCCGTAGAGGAGGAATGCCCATCATGAGGCCTTGAAGGTTTCTTTCAACCTCCCGGAGACCTATCAGCGGTGCCCCCAGATCTGCTGCAACCGGAGCACCCCCACGACGTCCTGGTATCAGTATCTCAGTCGGGAGCACTTCTCCCTTGTCTGCATGTTGAAAACAATACATCCATTAACAACTCTTCTACGTACTCAAAATATATATATATATATACATCAAAAAACTTAAAAAAATAAAAACTAGGCAAGGTGTTGCTTAGTCTCTCACCTGATGCATCCCAATCTTCCCCCATGGGTAGAGTCAAATCCATGCTCCCGCGAAAGTCCACCTTAGCATACGGGAAGTCTTCTAACCAAAGATACTGGCATCTCAACCAAGCGAAGAAGTCACCAGTGAAACGGAACTCTGACTCTGTTACTAGCCTCGGAGACAGACTAGTCCACCTCTCCATCTGTGGTTCTTCCACTGGTCGCACTACCAGTGCTATCTGAGGCTACATCTGTGGGGATACGCTCTAAGAAAAATGAGACTGGAAAAGAGCCGTATCCGAACTGTTTCTACCCCATCCTACATCGCGAAACCTGTTCCTTCACATTCCGAAGGAACCCTACACTCCAGTTAAACAGTGTTGGATCCAAATACTGTACGCCATAAGCTACCTGTGATATCAACGCCATATGTGCGCTAGTGCTTCCCATCACACTCGTGATGGCAAACAAAATGGACCGAAGGGGTAACTCTCTGATATCCTTGATAGGGATTCTACCCCCCACCAATCTTTCTCCTGGGACACAATGACGTGCCAGATACACGCCCACTTGCTCAGGAAGCGCCCTCTGTCCGGAAAAAGATATAGGAACCCCTCTTTTCGAGAGGCCAGTCAATAAATATACGTCTTCCAACTCGATGGTTAGAAGCTATGTTCCGATCTGGAACCCTTGCTCTGCGACATCCCACAAGCTAATTATGTTCTCAAGTAGAAGAATCTCCTTCTTTAGCTTTTGCAATTTGAAGAATTTCAGTAGGCCACAAGCTCTCAATGCGGCCCGCGTGCGAAGACTCCGCAAAGCAGCCAAATCATCGATCTCATGCTCTCGTTCTTTCCACTCGATCATGGTCGCCGAAATCACCTACGAACAAAAACAAAGAATTTCATTATTCAATTTTTCGACAATTTCGGCAATTTATTAAGCAATTTAAAAACATGAAATCTAAAACCCACACTATTCAAAAGAGACCACGCCCTCCTTTTATCACTCAACAAGTATCATGCAACAACAAAACGTTTTTAAATGAAAACAATTTCCATAATGGTTGTGTGGGCGTATTTTTGAGTTTTCTATGACTTCTTTGACAAAAACGACCCATCTACTCAAGTGTCAAGGCGTTGGCATCTTGGCTATCACTTTCTAAAAATGTTTTTTCAAAAGAATGTCTTATTCCCATCGTTTTTAATAGAGGTCGATTTGATCTTTTTTGGAGTGACCTAGGGCTTCATTTTTTAAATTAAATACTGCTATGAAAATGAATATTAATCCATGTAATTGAAAGAAGGGGCGATGAAAATCTACCTGGTCCAAACGGAAATAGAAACGGTCAACCGTAGCTTCGGTATCAAGCGAAACAAGATCCACCTCCAAAATGAGAATCTCCACTACTACAAATCCTTATGCAAAATGAAATGGTAAATGAAGATTTTTCTTGTATTACTATTTATAAATTTTCATTTTTTATAAGGTATAGTTATTTATGGGTTTCTCTGACAATATAATGGCTTCACTAAACCACTGGATCTCAGTTTTGACACTACAGGTTTCCAATCAGTTCTGATCGTTTGTTTACCTTGTCACGTCCATGAGCATAGTCTTAGTTCATTTTCAAGCTCGAAAACATGAGAACGCACCGGGTAGACTTTTATCTCTTTTTTGGACCCGCATGGACACACGAAAAAGGAACCCCCTGGAGTCATTTTTAAACTCTTTTTAGACTCTCTAAATATGAAAAGATCGTCGAGTGACCTTGCTTCCTTTCACACTCGTTAAAAGGTTCGAAATGGCGTCTTTCGAGCGATAGTTTATCTCTTTTTCGGTCTCATCAAACTACTGTACGAAAAAGGAACTGAGAGAATTCTCTTTTAAGTGTTTTTTCCAAACTCTATAATCATGAAAAACCTTTGAGTTTTCTGTCTTTGGACTCACTAAAACACACATCGACAGACCCATACGGGATCGAACCCTTACTTCTTCCAGTTCGTTAAGCAAAGGAAGAGGAACTTACCGAAGGTGAGTTATATCGAACATGTGTTATCCTCCTCGAGCTCATTAAATCAAAAAGAGGTACTCATCTATCTAGATGGGGGAAAATTTGAAAGAAGCAAGCCAAGCAGTCTCTTGAGAACATTACCAAGTAATTCTTAGAGTCGCCCTTGAACATGACACTTTGTCATTTGCATGCATTATAATCCGTTGAACCTCTGCAATGAGACAATCCTTTGAGTTTCTTTCACTCCTTTGGGTCACCTGACGTAAGTCACAGCATCCACTGCATCATCAAGTTTTGGTCCATGTCATGTTTTTGTTGTTGTGCCTCAGTGTTAAAGGGAAGTATCCACCTCTAGAGTCAGCTATCACAAATATCTTGTCTCAAAACCCATGTCAGTCCATGTTCATTTGATCTACCAATTACATCTCTATGTCTTTTTCGTGTCGTTGATGGGGGATACATCAAGGCCCTCCTTCGATGAGCCTATTCTTGTCGACCTCAACACATTATCCAGGAATTAGGCTTAGAAACCAGTTACTACTTTGGGACTTGCATGCCTCAATGGCAGGCCTCCTCACATTCGACAGTGGGTTTACATCATTGACCTCTGATTGGATGATTCCATGAATTTTCGACTCCAGCTCATCCATTCACATTCATTGGAATGTAATAAGGTACCTTGGGAATCATTGACATTAATGGTGATCTCCCTCGCACTTGTTAATGGTTTACACCATTGACCGGTAATCAAGTCGTTTCTGCCATGTTCGACATAAGGACATCTATTCACATGGTTAGATTCGTACCACATTAGGATCGGTAAGAAGACCCTGGGTTGAGTGATCACTTTGATATGTACTTTGCCCAGGTTGCGAAGGAGTTTCTCTTGGAAAAATGATACATACACTGTTACATAGATCCACTTTGCATTGGATGTGGCTATGTCTTGTCATCTCGTAGATCCATTGTGTATTCTTCGTGGCTACGATCAGTTCATGTCATCAGAGTATATATCCACATTGTATCTTCGGTGGCTATACCTTTTTATCCATACAATTATGGATCCTCAGTGTATTTTATGGCAGCCATATCTTGCAAGTCTTGATCACCCAAGCATAGGTATGCCTGCCTTGGGTTTTGAAACATGTCATAATATTTGTTGGATGTTTGTGTGCAGATTCCGTCAGGTTCTCTGAGTCTTTACCCTTGCTTGAAAGTCTACAAATCATTTCAGTTATTAGATCTCATCTTCTAACTTCATACTTTGGGGGGAAATTTGTTACACATCAACATTACTCGATTTGATAAGTGTCTCAAGTGTCGCATGTTCCTCACAACTATCGCAAGTGTCGCAAGTGTCGCATGTTCCTCACAACTATCGAAAGTGTCGCATGTTGTTCACAAGTGTTGCAAATGTCAAACAAATCATATTTCCATGATGATGACACTAAGGAGACACTTAGAATACCTCAAACACCTGACTTGAAGAAAGAGAATGGCTAACTGAAGTCAAGTATCTCTTGCCACCTGAAAGGAGCTCTCAAACTAGGGTTTTAAGGGAGAGCACTCCCCTATATCACCCTTAGGAGCACTAGCGCTCCCCTATAAGGTGCTAGGGAGCGTTATAGCACCAAACTACCCCTCTGTAGGAGCGCTATAGCATTTTAGAGCGTTGGCGCCCCCCTTGAGCCTACTAGGGAGTGCTATAGCGCTCTGATGCCCCTTTTGAGGGAGCGTTGTCTAATCTAGGCAGGAGTTGATCTGTTGAGGAGAATAAGGGGAGGATCTTTCAAGTTTGGAAGGCAGTTGCATTCAAATTCCTGGTTCAATCATGATCTTAGGAGAATATCCCTGATCTAAGGAGGGAATTCTTCAACTTACCCTAAAGATACCTCAAGAGGTTAAGCCTCTCTAAACCTATATAAGCAAGCTCTATCATGGTGGAAAGGGGGGAAGAATTGCAAGCATGAAACCTATGATCTCATAGGAAACACACAGTGAACTGGAGGAGAGTAATCAGTGAAGCTGTTATCATCCAGGTCATGGATATTTTGAGCAAGGGTTAGACAAAGGGGACTTGACGAAGCTATCGCATTCGCATCTATGATTGTAAGTTACTGTTGTCATTGTTCCCATTAATATGACATGATTGGCCTGTTTCTTTCTAGTTTGTGTTTGATCTTACATGAACTTGTTGCTGATAGATAGATCTATTTTCAAGATAATATCAATAGAGTAGGAAGTGGTCATACTATTGTTTGTCTACAGGGCTCATCAAGGAGCGAAAGATCGAAGCTCAAATCAGAGCGTGCAGGGACAAACGCCGGTAAAAGGTACTTATGTTCTCCTTCCTCCTCATGCATTAGTTTGTATAGATCTGAAAGGAAGTTAGTGTCCATGTTAAGTGTCTTATATATTAAGAGTTAAGAGTCTAGCTCTCAAGAGGAGATCTACCTGTCTGTAGGGATATTTTCCTTCAACGACTAGTACAACAAATCCCAAAAATCCATCACCCCTCAAACAAATTTCAGAGACAAAGCTCCTAGAACAATCCAAGAATCCCATGAGATGGCTATGAAGATTGAAAATAACCTATCATCATCCAAAGTAGAATCTTTATCCACCCCAAGAGTCTAGATATATGTTAAACCCAAAGTGGTCCACAATGTTGAGGCTACCTCAAATATTGGCGCCATCTTGGAAAAGCTATAGTTGACTGTAGATGGCATGGTAAAAACCCGAGAATTAATGTTGAACAAGATTGTCAATATAGAAAGATCCCAACAACAATCTCCTAGACCTCGTTATATGGGGAAATTCCAAAGGGGTAGTCAAGGTTTGAAGCCTAAGAACGATCAAGAGGTCCCTAACATTTTAGCCCCTACAAACATGGTTGATGAAAACCCATGGTGTTTCCAATGCATAGAACCACATTGGGAGCATGAATTCCCTCTAAATAATGGTGAACATGATCAAATCAACATTATCGACCATACCATTGATGAGCCACAATATTTCCTTAATAGCACACCTGCAGAACATGAAGAAGGCATAAAGGAAGATGCGAGGATGGCTAGGATGGAGGTAATCAATAACCTTGTTCAAGAGTCAATAAAGAAGTTGAAGAAACAAGAATTCCAAGTTTATACTAGGCAAAAGAGAATGAACCAACCTCTCTCTACTAGACCTACAACTTCACAACCAAAACCTCCACCTATGAACATACTCCTCCATAAAACTTCTTCTAAGATTGACAAGATTGACTTAAATTTTGACTTGGAAGGTGCATTATCCAAAATGAATGTAACCATCCTGTTGAAGGAAGTTATCAAGGTTCCATCCATGAAAGAAAGGTTTGAAAATTTTTTTAATGTGTTGGATGAACCAATAGACCCTACTATTATGTTACAAGCATACCATTTTAGGGTTCAATATGATCAACACCCGCCCTTCTTTATGTCATTGCTAGTAAATAACAAATGTCTCAATAATTGTATGCTTGACTTGGGAGCAGGTGCCAATATGATGTCTTTGAAAGTCATGGAGCAACTAGGCCTAAAGGCTACACGACCTTATAGGAATGTGTGTGGTTTTGAATTCAAGGCCATACCCACTCATGGGTTAGTTGAGAACGTTGAAGTACACATTGGTAAATATCCTCAAAGAATGATCCATATGGATATTGTGGTGGTAGATGTCCCTGATGTATGGGGGATGCTTTTTTCTTGGAAGTTTGTTGCAATGTTGGGTGGTACATTAGATATGGATTTAACTTACATCAACGTGCCTATGAAAAATGGGACAATTGGATGCCTTCCAAATATGCCAATGGCCAAGGTCCATGTACAAGAAATAAACAATGATAATAAGATCAGTGAAACACATGAGCCGATTAAGGAAAACCTTCATGTATTTTCTCCATAGGATTTTCCTTTCACTTCAGGGGAAGATTTTGATGAGATACAATGGCCAAAGAAAGAAGAGTATCAACAACTCTTGGATAAATTTAAGGATAAATAAGTTGGATCTGTCAAGTTACTAAATAAAGAGGATGGTGATGTATTGATTAAACCAATTCAACAAAAAGTCATTACAGTTGAATCCCACCCTCCTCCCTCAAAACAATACACTAGGGTTATACAAGGAACAACAAAGTTTGAAGCAATATAATATCAAGAGGGAGAAAATGATTCCTACTATTCATCTATGCTGGAATGGAGAAAACGTCTATTATGAGTTAGTGTATGCCTCCTCAAATCCCATCACGGGGCAGAGACTTGACATCACAGGTAAGAACATGTAAGTTAGATTAGGTAGGCATTTGCATCCATTTCATATACCACCTGCATATCATGATATAATAGTTGTAGTTTCATTTCCATATTGTTTTGTTTCATTATGTATATATGCATGCTCATGATTATATGATAGAATAGATATGTTCTTTATTTGTTTATTATATCATATATGAACAAGGGATGATATCACCACCCTAAGGATTACTAATATCCTTTGTTGAGATTTAGTAGGCACAATTCATACCAGAGATGTTGAGGTTCTCATGCACTCTACAGTGAGCACATGTCCCCGAGTTGGAGCCAAATGTTATCCCCTGGCCTAGGGATAACTAAGGAGATCATGTTTTGAGGCACACAGGTCCTAGACATGGAGTACCAAAATCTGGACGACTTAAGCATGGCCCCGAAGGGCCCCTCTTTTATTCAGTGCAGTCCATTTATCAACAGCAACAATATCCATCCATACAAACTGGTCCTGAAGTAACAGTAAGTCTTGCTCCATGAGGTAATGAGTCCACTTACCATGCTATGTATCACTGATTTTTGAAGCATTGAAATATGTTGCAATGAATCCTTCTTCATTTCATGACTTTTTCTTGGAAATTATGCTCTTTTCCTCATTCATACCTGGAAAGGTGACATGGTTCCCTAGTAAGTTGATCTCCCTTTAGAATGGGTTGCCACTGGGTGGGTCTATGAAAGTGCATCATTTGTTCCCTCCAGACTTACCACTTTACATATTTATTCCTCTCATCTCCCATACGTTTGTTTGGTAAGTGGGATTGGCTTCACTAGGAAGGGTTGTACCTTACCTCGTGGGAAGAAGGGGCTAAATTCCCAAAGGGTAAAAGTAGTTGGCAAGATTTAAAAGCCAATATTGAAACCTTTGAGATGATTTTCTTAGGGATCCCTGAGAAAGCAGTGAAATGATTCTAAGTAAGAAAATGGGACCCATAAGATACATAAACACTCAAGGTACTAGTTGATGGGTAGGAGGTCTAATCACGAGCCAACCTATTATAATGATCAACATGTAGCGGTGTGACACTACCACCTATCTTTTCAACAAACCAGGGTAGTGGCTCTTGGTGGCATAGCCAAGAGAAATGGGGTCTCATCACGAGCCAGCCTTCTCATGTCCGTGAAGTGTTTGTGGATAACGTTGTCAGCTCTGGTAATCAATCCAAGATAGTGACCCTCAACTATTTCCCTTGAATCACAAAAGAAAAAGATCAAAAGAAATACATCTAAGAGTAAAAGGAAATGAATGGGCTAGGAAACAATAGCATTTATGACAAAGTGCAACACGTCCTCTACAAAGGCACCCACATGTAAGATTTACATTTCCCTATTATCACATGCACCCTATGCCCAAACACTTACCCCATACCACCTCATACACTTACATGATCTGTACTAGATCCCACCTGAGAAACACCCCAAAATTATAAGAGGTTAGCCCAATAGGACACCCTGAGACCTTCTCCAATCCTAACTTGTCAAATTGAATAAGGTATTTGAGCATTTTTCTGGTTTAAAGGGGGGTTTGATGCACATGTTTGGGTAATTTAATTTTTGGATGTGATTTACATGTTATGGTCCCTGTGACTTATGAACCCTTGAACAACATACTTGTTGTTGTTGCAGAACTTTTCCCCATGGACAGATACACATGAGGGAATGATTAGCTCGGGGCTTCATTGGGGCTTAAATCCCACAAATGGATGTTGTAACCCCAGGAAAGGGTAAGAAGACATTGAATATTTGCACCGAGAAGAAAGAAGGAAGTTGCCTTTGGAGACACCCTAGAAGACCTAGAACTAGCGGGATATTTCTCTTCCACATGGACGTTAGCCCTTGAAGTCCGAGGACATCACCATCATGACCCTGGATGTCATCAAGAGTTAGGGTTTTCATTTTGGAGGAATTTATGAGCCTAGTGGAACCTGTGGGATTCATTTGGGGTCTTTAGAGGACAATATCCCTACCTTTTAGGCTCAACATTCCACCTTAGGGCCTCAACGTCACCTTAGAAGGGCATGACATCACCCTTGGAGGTGTCTTTAAGTGCTAATTAATTTTTACTATGTCAAAATTGGATTTTATTGTAAATTGGGCAGGGCAGCCTTAATTTTGACCTGAAATTAATTAAGGGTCAAAATTTTGTATAAATAAGCATAAAGTACATTCATTTTTACATAACAACTCTCACTTGGAGAGAGGTGGACTGAAATTTGCGCCCTAATTATGGTTTTATTGTCTGAAATTATGAGGCTCACATCTCTTGGAGTCTTCATATTTGCAATTTGGATCAATTTTGGTGAAGTCAATTGGTAATCTAGTGTTTTCATGCATGATTATTCTTGGTGAAATAAGTAATTCTATTTTTTGTCATTACTTTTGAATGGTTATGGTACATTTCTTGCTCATGATAAAGATTATGAAATTGCATGCTTGATAAACTCTAGAAGTGAAGAACTTAAGTTACCACTTCTTCACTTTGTATTTGGTATACTTTGCTTAATTGGTTTATATTGTCAAGCCTCTAAAGCCCTAAAGTGCTAGCACTTTAGAGGTCTTGATTAATTGTGGTTGCATCTAAATATTTCTTTCAATTATCTAAGAAGGAGGAAAACTGTTAGGGCTTAGAAGTGCCTATTCTCTAGTAGCTCATCTCCCTAAAGATTGAATCCTAAGAAGACTTAAGTTACTACTCTTCTAAGATTCATCCTTTACATGGATAAACATAATCAGTTTGTTGCTTACTCCAAATGAATCTTGCTGAACTTTTGACTCCATAACCCCTCAAAGGCACTAGTCCTTACACTTCTTTTGTTGAGAGATCAAACCAACACTCAAACTTTAACCTTTCTAGCTTTCACTAACTAAAACTAACACTAACCTAGCCTAGACAATTAATTTACTTGATGTTGTTATAGATCACTGCTATGACCATATTAAAGCAGAAAAATTTATGCATAATCTATATTTAATGCTAGCTAAACACTTATAAAATTGCCTGCAACATTTGATTATCATTTTGCCCATTAAATGCTATCTTTTCATTGTCTTTTGAAACAATTTTGAGACATATTTCTTGCAGTTGTTATAAAATACTTCTTGTTGTTGTAAACTTTCCTTTTGTTGCAATCTTATATCAGCTAGTATACATTTCAATGGTTTAGTGTCTTATTGAAGCACTATATCATTTTGTATTTAAAACTGCCATATTTTTGCTTGTTGTCTTGTTCTGGGAAGGTACGTCTCATTCATCACATTTGCTTCATCTCTTAAGACATAAAAAAAATAAGACCTTTTGACTTGAGTGATCAATGAGAGGGGGTTTATCTTTGCATTTGTGCTTTATTTTAACCATCCCTTTAGGTCACTAGGGACATCTCCCTTGGAGTATTCTTAGCATACTCCTAAATAGAAAGGGGTTTCCTATTAAGGTGACAGTGATAGGTCACCCCCTTGTTACACCAATTTTGTTTCACTTGCCTTGGGCTTTTCGAAAGTACAGATTGTGCGATAACATTTTTGGTGTCGTTGTCAGGGACACTGAGTCAATCTTCCTCGAATGACACTTTTCAGTAAGCCTTTATCCAAATCCTTCATTTCACATAGCTTACCTGGAGACTCCACTGAGGGTGATCCCCTCATCCCTTTGATAATTTCAAGAATATTACCTAGAGACTCCACTGAGGGTGATACCCTCATCCCTTAAACATAATGTCTAACTCTCAAAATCAGACCAATAATCCAAATAAGGTTAATAAAAAAAATAAATGGTCATCCAAACTTTTTAAACAGTTATACATGAAAAACATCCCAGGATACCCTAGGAAAATACCACCTAGATATGAAAAGTAGTTTCCTAATTTCACTGGTAATGATGTAGTCAACACAGAGGACCATATGAGCAATTTTTGGGCCTTTTCCAACTTCTTCTAAGACTAACAAGATTGAATTAAATTTTGACTTGGAAGGTGCATTAGCCAAAATGCATGTAACCATCTCGTTGAAAGAAGTTATCAAGGTTCCATCCATGAAAGAAAGGTTTGAAAAGTTTTTTAAGGTGTTGGATGAACCAATAGACCCTCCTATTATGTTACAAGCAGACCATTTTAGGGTTCAATATGATGGACACCCAACCTTCTTGATGTCATTTCTAGTAAATAAAAAATGTCTCAATAATTGTATGCTTCATTCAGGAGCAGGTGCCAACATGATGTCTTTGAAAGTCATGGAGAAACAGGCATAAAGGCTACATGACCTTATAGAAATGTGTGTGGTTTTGAATCTAGGGCCATACGCACTCATGGGGTAGTTGAGAACGTTGAAGTACACCTTGGTAAATATCCTAAGAGAATGATCCATATGGATATTGTGGTGGTAGATGTCCTTGATGTATGGTGGATGCTTTTGTCTAGGAAATTTGCTGCAATGTTGGGTGGTACATTAGAGATGGATTTAACTTACATCAACATGCCTATGAAAAATGGGACAATTGCATGCCTTCCAAATATTCCAATGGTCAAGGTCCATGTACAATAAATAAACAATGATACTAAGGTCAGTGAAACACATGAGCCAATGAAGGAAAACCTTATTGTATTTTCTCCAGAGGATTTGCCTTTCACTTCAAAGGAAGATTTTGATGAGATACAATGGCCAAAGAAAGAAGAGTATCAACAACTCTTATATAAAGATAAGGACAAAGAAGTTGGATATGTCAAGTTACTAAAGAAAGAGGATGATGATGTATTGATTAAACCAAGTCAACAATAAGTCCTTATAGTTCAATCCCACCCTCCTCCCTCAAAAAATTACACTAGGGTTATACAGGGAACAACAAAGTTTGAAGCAAGAGAATATCAAGAGGCTGATACGGTATGAATGTGGGACACTAAGAAAGGTGAGCCTAACAATTTTAAAGGGAATACACAATTTTGGCTTGGACCTTTCAGAATCAAAATGAATACAATCAACAATGCCTATTATTTATCTATGCTAGAAGGGAGAAAACATCCATTACCAGTTAGTGCATGCCTCCTCAAACCCCTTCACGGGGCAGATAATTGACTTCACAGGTAAGTATAGGCAAGTTAGATTAGGTAGGAATTTGCATCCATTGTATATACCACCTGCATATCATGATAGCATAATTGTAGTTGCATTTCCATATTGTTTTGTTTCATTATGTATATATGTATGATCATGATTATATGCTACATTAGAGATGCTCTTTATTTGTTTATTATATCATATATGAACAAGGGGTGATATCACCACTCTAAGGATTACTAATATCGTTTGTTGAGATTTAGGAGGCACTAGTCATACCAGGGATGCTAATTTTCTCATGCATTCTACGATGAGCACATGTCCCCAAGTTGGAGCCATACGTTATCCCCTAGCCTACAGATAACTAAGGAGATCACGTCTCGGGGCCCACAAGTCCTAGACCATCCTATTATGTTACAAGCATACCATTTTAGGGTTCAATGTGATGGACACCCACCCTTCTTGATGTCATTTCTAGTAAATAAAAAATGTCTCAATAATGGTATGCTTGACTCAGGAGCAGGTGCCAACATGATGTCTTTGAAAGTCATGGAGCAACTAGGCATAAAGGATACACGACCTTATAGGATTTTGTGCGGTTTTGAATCTAGGGCCATACCCACTCATAGGGTAGTTGAGAACATTGAAGTACACCTTGGTAAATATCCTGAGAGAGTGATCCATATGGATATTGTGGTGGTAGATGTCCTTGATGTATGGGGGATGTTTTTGTCTAGGAAGTTTGTTGCAATGTTGGGTGGTACATTAGAGATGGATTTAACTTACATCAATGTGCCTATGAAAAATGGGATAATTTCACACCTTCCAAATATGTCAATGGCCAAGTTTCATGTACAATAAATAAACAATGATAAAAAGGTCAATGAAACACATGAGCCAATTAAGGAAACAATTCCTGTATTTTCTCCAAAGGATTTTCCTTTCACTTCGGAGGAAGATTTTGATGAGATACAATGGCCAAAGAAAGAAGAGTATTAACAAATCTTAGATAAATATAAAGACAAATAAGTTGGATCTGTCAAGCTACTAAAGAAAGAGGATGATGGTGTATTGATTAAACCAAGTCAACAAGAATTCCTTACAGTTCAATCCCACCCTCCTCCCTCAAAAAATTACACTAGGGTTATACAGAGAACAAAAAAGTTTGAAGCAAGAGAATATCAAGAGGGAGATACGGTATGGATGTGGGACACTAAGAAAGGTGAGCCTAACAGTATTAAAGGGAATACACAATTTTGTCTTGGACATTTCAAAATTAGAATGAAGTCGGTCAATGATGCCTACTATTTATCTACGTTGGAAGGGAGAAAACATCCATTACCAGTTAGTGGATGCCTCTTCAAACCCCATCACAAGGAAAATACTTGAGTTCACAGGTAAGTATACGTAAGTTACATTAGGTAGGAATTTGCATCCATTGTATATACCACTTACATATCATGATAGCATAGTTGTAGTTTCATTTCCATATTGTTTTTTTTCATTATATATATATATATATATGTGTATGCTCATGATTATATGCTACATTAGAGATGCTATTTATTTGTTTATTATATCATATATGAATAAGGGGTGATATCACCACCCTAAGGATTATTAATATCATTTGTTGAGATTCAGTAGGAATAGGTCATACTAGAGATGCTAAGGTTCTCATGCACTCTATGGTGAACACATGTCCTTGAGTTGGAGCCAATTGTTATCCCCTAGCCTATGGATAACTAAGGAGATCACATCTCGAGGCCCACAGGTCCTAGACATTGATTACCGAGAGCCGAACGACTTAAGAATGGCCCCATAGGGCCCCTCTTTTATTCAGTGCAATCCATTTATCAGCAGAAGTAGTATCCATCCCACTGGCTTGGTCCTGAAGTAATAGTAAGTCTTGCTCCATGAGGTAATGAGTCTGGGTATCATGGTATGTATCACTCTAGTTTTTGAAGCACTTGAATATGTTGCATTGAATCCTTATTCATTTCATGATGTTTTCTTGGAAATTATTCTCTTTTCCTCGTTCATACCTAGAAGGCTAACATGGTTCCCTAGTAAGTTGATCTCCCTTTAGGATGGGTTTCCATTGGGTGGGTCTATGAAAGGTCATCGTTCATTCCCTCCATACTTAAAACTTTCCATCTTTATTCCTCTCATCTCCCCTACCTTTGTTTGGGCAGTGGGATTTGCTACACTAGGAATGGTTGTACCTTACCTCGTGGGAAGAAGGGGCTAAAGGCCCAGAGGGTAAAAGTAGCTGGAAAGAGTTAAAAGACAATATTGAAACCTTTGAGATGCTTTGCCTAGGGATCCCTGAGAAAGAAAATCTTCTCAGTAAGAAAAGGGGAACCATAAGCTACATAAACACTCAAGGTACTAGTTGATGGATAGGAGGTCTCATCACGAGCTGGCCTATTATGACCACGAACATGTAGTGGTGTGAGAATACCACCGAAATGGTCAAAAAACCAAGGTAGTGGCTCTTGGTGGCATAGCTAAGAGAAAGGAGGTCTCATCACGATCCAACCTTCTCATCTCCATGAAGTGTTTGTGGATAACGCTGTCACCTATGGTCATCAAGCCAGGATAGTGGCCCTCAACTATTTCCCTTGAAGCACAAAAGAAAAAGATCAAAAGAAATAAAGCTAAGAGTAAAAGGCAATGAATGGGCTAGGAAACAATATCATTTATGAAAAGGTGCAACTCGCCCTCTATAAAGGCACCCACAGGTAAGATTTACATTTCCCCGTTATCACATGCACCCTATGCCCAAACACTTACCCCATACCACCTCATACACTTACATGATTTGGACTAAATCCCTCATGGGAAACACCCCAAACTTAAGAGAGGTTATCCCAATAGGACACCTTGATACCTTCTCCAAACCTGACTTGTCAAATTGCATAACCTCTTTGAGCATTTGTATGGGTTAAAGGGGGGTTGGATGCACATGTTTGGGTAATTTAATTATTGGATGTGATTTACATGTTATGATCCCTATGACTTATGAACCCTTGGAAGGCGTACTTGTTGTTGTTGCAGGAATTTTCCTCGCAGATAGGTACACATGAAGGAATGATTAGCTCAGACCTTCATGTGGGCTTAAATCCCACAAATGGAAGTTGTAACCCCAGTTAGGGGTAATAAGACATTGAATATTTTCACCAGGAAGAAAGAAGGACGTTAACTTTGGAGACACCCTGGAAGACCTAGACCTAGGGGGATCTTTCTCTTCCACATGGACATTGGCCCTTGAAGGCCTAGGATGACACCATCATGACCGTGGACATCATTTAGAGCTAGGTTTTTTGTTTTGGAGGCATTTATGAGCCTAGTGGCATGTGTGGGCTTCATCTAGGGCCTTTAGAGGCCAAGTGCCCTACCTTTTAGGCTCAACGTTCCACCTTGTGGCCCCAACGTCACCCTAGAAGGGCATGATGTCACCCTTGGAGGTGTCTTTAAGTGATAATTAATTTTTATTATGTCAAAATTGGATTTTATTGTAAATTGGCCAGGTCGGCCCTAATTTTGACCTAACATTAATTAAGGGTCAAGATTTTGTTAAATAAGCATAAAGAACATTCATTTTTACATAACAACTCTCACTTGGAGAGAGGTGGACTGAAATTTGTGCTCTACTTAGGGTTTTATTGGCTCAAAATGTGAGTCATGCCTCTCTTGGAGTCTTCATACTTGCAATTTGGATCAATTTTGGTGAAGTCATTTGGTAATCTAGTGTTTTCATGCATGATTATTCTTGGTGAAGTAAGCAAATCTGGTTTTTTTCATTACTTTTGAATGGTTATGGTACATTTTCTTGCTCATGATAAATATTATGAAATTGCATGCTTGATAAACTCTAGAAGTGAAGAACTTAAGTTACTACTTCTTCACTTTGTATTTGCTAGACTTTTCCTAATTGGTTTATATTGTCAAGCCTCTAAATCCCTAAAGTGCTAGCACTTTAGAGGTCTTGATTAATTGTGGTTGCATCTAAATATTTCTTTCAATTATCTAAGAAGGAGGAAAACCACTAAGTCCTAGAAGTGCCTATTCTCTAGTAGCTTACCTCCCTAAACATTGAATCCTAAGAAGACTTAAGTTACTACTCTTCTAAGATTCATCCTTTACTTGGATAAAAATAATCATTTTGTTGCTTACTCCAAATGAATGTTGCTAAAATTTTGACTCCATAACCCCTCAAAGGCACTAGTCCTTACACTTCTTTTGTTGAGAGATCAAACCAACACTCAAACTTTAACCTTTCTAGCTTTCATTAACAAAAACTAACACTAACCTATCCTAGACAACTAACTTACTTGCTATTGTTATAGATCACTGCTACAACCATCTTAAAGCAGGAAACTTTCTGCATAATCTACATTTATTGCTAGTTAAACACTTTTGAAATTGCTTGTGACATTTGATTATCATTCTACCCATCAAATGCTATATTTTCATTAACTTTTCAAGCAATTTTGAGGCATATTTCTTCCAGTTGTTATAGAATACTTCTTGTTATTGTAAACTTTTCTTTTGCTGCAATATTTTATTAGCTAGTATACATTTCAATGGTTTATTGTCTTATTGAAGCGCTAATATCATTTTGTACTTGAAACTGCCATATTTTTGCTTGTTGTCTTGTTCTGGGCAGGTACACCTCATTCATCACATTTGCTTCATCTCCTAAGATATAAACACAATAAGACCTTTTGAATTGAGTGATCAGTGAGATGGGGGTTATCTTTGTATCCTTGCTTTATTTTCACCGGCCCTTTAGGTCACTAGGGGCGTCTCCCTTGGAGTAGTCTTAGCATACTCCTAAACAAAAATGGTTTTCCTATTGAGGTGACAGTGAGAGGTCACCCCCTTGTTATGGAAATCTTGTTTCACTTGCTTTGGGCTTTGGGCAAGTCCAAATTGTGCGATAACATTTTTGGCATCATTGTCGGGGACAATGAGTCAATCTTCATCGAACGACACTATTCTGGTAAGCTTTTATTCAAAGCCTTATTTTCACTTAGCTTACCTAGTGACTCCACTGAGGGTGATCCCCTCATCCCTTTTATAATTTCAAGAAGATTATCTGGAGAATCCACAAAGTTTAGGGAGATACACCAATCCTCTCAAGTCTTACAGAAGAAATCCTCCCTGAGACTCTCCTGTAGTAAAATCATTATTTAGAGGCAATCTTCCCTTAAACATGATGTCTAATTCTCATAATCAAACCAATTATCCAAATCAGGTTAATAACCAAAAGAAATGGTCATCCAAAAATTTTAAACCATTAGACATGACAAACATCCTAGGATACCCTAGGAAAATGCCACCTAGATATTAAAATTGGTTTCCTAAGTTCACTGGTAATGATGTAGACAACGTGGAGGACCATATGAGCAATTTCTGGGCCTTTTCCAACTTAATCCCATCAATGATGATGTTGAATATTTGGCAATGAAGTTGTTTTCTGCTACCCTCTATCATGGTGCTAGAAGATGGTATAATGGTCTTCTTGATGCTAGTATTACATCCATGGAAAGGTTAGAGGAAGAATTCCTCAAAACATGGAGTGTCAAAGAGGACCCCAAAATGTTTCTAACAAGGCTTAACAACATTATAAAGGCTGATAATGAAACTATTATGGAATTTCATGACAAATTTGAGAGGCTAGTACAACAGATCCCAGCAAGCCACCACCCCTCAAACAACTTTCTTCTCTTTCATTACACCAAAGCCTTTACATGACAAATAGATTTCCTTATCAGAGACAAAGCTCCTAGAACAATCCAAGAAGCCCATGAGATTTCTATGAAGATTGAAAATAACATATCATCATCCAAAGTAAAACCTTTCTCCGCCCCAAGAGTCAAGATAGATGCTAAACCCAAAGTGGTCCATAATGCTAAGGCTACCTTAGATATTGGCGTCATCTTGACAAAGCTACAGTTGAATGTAGATGGCATGGTAAAAGACCAAGAATTAATGATGAATATGATTTTCAATATAGAAATATCCAAACAACAAGCTCCTAGACCTCCTTATAAGGGAAATTCCAAAGGGGTATTCAAGGTTTCAAGCCCATGAATTCCCTCTAAATAATGGTGAACATGATCAAGTCAAATTAATCGACCATACCATTGAGGAGCCACAATATTGCCTTAATATCACACATGAAGAACATGAAGAAGGCATAAAGGAAGCAACCATGAGGGCTAGGATGGAGGTAATAAATAACCTTTATCAAGAGTCAAGAGAGAAGTTGAAGAAACAAGAATTCCAAGTTTATAATAGGACAAAGAGAATGAACCAACCTCTTTGTATTGGACCTACAGCTTCACAACCAAAATCTCCACCTATGAACATACTCCTCCATAAAACTTCTTCTAAGACTGACAACATTGACTTAAATTTTGACTTGGAAGGTGCATTAGCCAAAATGCATGTAACCATCTCGTTGAAAGAAGTTCTCAAGGTTCTATCCATGAAATAAAGGTTTGAAAAAAAATTTAATGTGTTGGATGAACCAATAGACCCTCCTATTATATTACAAGCATACCATTTTAGGGTTCAATATGATGGACACCCACCCTTCTTTATGTCATTTCTTGTAAATAAAAAATGTCTCAATAACTCTATGCTTGACTCAGGAGTAGGTGCCAACATGATGTCTTTGAAATTCATGGAGCAACTAGGCCTAAAAGCTACATGACCTTATAGGAATGTGTGTGGTTTTGAATCCAGAGCCATACCCACTCATGGGGTAGTTGATAATGTTGAAGTACACCTTGGTAAATATCCCGAGAGAGTGATCCATACGGATATTTTGGTGGTAGATGTCCCTGATGTATGGGGGATGCTTTTGTCTAGGAAGTTTGTTGCAATGTTGGGTGGTACATTAGAGATGGATTTAACTTACATCAATGTGCCTATGAAAAATGAAAAAATTGCACACCTTCCAAATATGCCAATGGCCAAGGTACATGTACAAGAAATAAACAATGATACTAAGATCAGTGAAACACATGAGCCAATTAAGGAAAACCTTCCTATATTTTCTCCATATGATTTCCCTTTCACTTCAGAGGAAGATTTTGATGAGATACAATGGCCAAAGAAAGAAGAGTATCAACAAATATTAGATAAATATAAGGACAAATAAGTTGGATCTATCAAGTTACTAAAGAAAGATGATGATGATGTATTGATTAAACCAAGTCAACAAGAAGTCCTTACAATTGAATCCCACCCTCCTCCCTCAAAACAATACACTAGGGTTATATAGGGAACAACAAATTTTGAAGCAAGAGAATATCAAGAGGGAGATACAATATGTATGTGGGACACTAAGAAAGGTTAGCCTAACAATATTAAAGGGAATACACAATTTTGGCTTGGAACTTTTAGAATCATAATGAAGTCATTCAACGATGCCTACTATTTATCTATGTTGGAAGGGAGAAAACGTTCGTTACCAGTTAGTGGATGCCTCCTCAAACCCCATCACGGGGAAGAGACTTGACTTCACAGGTAAGTTAGATTATGTAAGAATTTGCATCCATTGTATATACCACCTGCATATCATGATAACATAGTTGTAGTTGCATTTCCATATTGCTATATTTCATTATGTATATATGTATGCTCATGATTATATGATAGATTAGAGATGCTCTTTATTTATTTATTATATCATATATGAACAAGGGGTGATATCACCATCCTAAGGATTACTAGTATCCTTTGTTGGATTTAGCAGGCACAGGTCATACCAGATATGTTGAGGTTCTCATGTGCTCTACATTGGGCACATGTCCCTGAGTTGGAGCCAGATGTTATCCCCTAGCCTAGGGATAACTAAGGAGATCACGTCTCAATGCCCATAGGTCCTAGACATGGAGTACCGAGATCTGGATGACTTAAGCATGGCCCCAGAGGACCCCTCTTTTCTTAAGTGCAATCCATTTATCAACAACAATAGTATCGATCCCACCATCCTGGTCCTTAAGTAACATTAAGTCTTTCTCCATGAGGTAATGAGTCTGGGTATCATGGTATGTATCACTCTGATTTTTGAAGCACTTGAATATGTTGCATTAAATCCTTCTTCATTTCATGTCATTTTCTTGGAAATTATGCTATTTTCCTCGTTCATACCTGGAAGGGTGACATGGTTCCCTAGTAATTTGATCTCCCTTTAAGATCGGTTTCCACTGGGTGGGTTTGTGAAAGTTCATCGTCTACTCCCTCCATACTTACCACTTTCCATATTTATTCCTCTCATCTCCCCTACCTTTGTTTGGGTAGTGGGATTGGCTACACTATAAAGGGTTGTACCTTACCTCATGGAAAGAAGGGGCTAAGGGCCCAGAGGGAAAAAGAAGGTGGAAAGAGTTAAAATCCAATATTGAAACCTTTGAGATGCTTTTCCCAAGGATCCTCGAAAAAGAAGTGAAAAAATTATCAATAAGAAAAGGGCACCCATAAGATACATACACTCAAGGTACTAGTTGATGGATAGGAGGTCTCATCACGAGCTAACCTATTATGTCCATGAGCATGTAGTGGTGTGACACTACCACCTATCTGGTCACCAAACTGAGGTAGTGGATCTTGGTGGCATAGTCAAGAGAAAGGGGGTCTCATCACGAGCCAACCTTCTCATCTCCATGAAGTGTTTGTGGATAATGTTGTCGCCTCTGGTCATCAAGCTAGGATAGTGGCCCTCAACTATTTCCCTTGATACACAAAATAAAAAGATCAAAAGCAATAAATCTAAGAGTAAAAGGAAATGAATGGGCTAGCAAACAATAACATTTATGACAAGGTGCAGCTTTCCCTCTACAAAGGCACCCATAGGTAAGATTTATATTTATTGGTTATCACATGCACCCTGTGTCGAAACACTTACCCCATACCACCTCATACACTTACATGATATGGACTAGATCCCAACTGGGAAACACCCCAAACTTAAGAGAGGTTATCTCAATAGGACACCCTAATACCTTCTCCAAACCTCACGTGTCAAATTGCATAACGTCTTTGAGCATTTGTCTAGGTTAAAGGGGGTTTTGATGCACATGTTTGGGTAATTTAATTATTGGATGTGATTTACATGCTATGATCCTAGTGACTTATGAACCCCTTGATGGAGTACTTGTTGATGTTGCATGACTTTTCCCCATGGACAAATACACATGAGGGAATGATTAGATCATACCTTCATGGGGGCTTAAATCCTACAAATGGATGTTGTAACCCCAACCAGGGGTAAGAAGGCATTGAAGATTTGCACCAAGAAGAAAGAAGGATGTTTCCTTTCGAGACACCCTGGAAGACATAGACCTAGGGTTATTTTGCTCTTCCACATGGATGTTTCCCCTTGAAGTCCCAAGATGTCACCATCATGACCCTAGTTGTCATCCAAAGCTAGGGTTTTCATTTTGGAGGCACTTATGAGCCTAGTGGCATGTGTGGGATTCATTTGGGGCCTTTGGATGCCAAGTGCCCTAACGTTTAGGGTCAACGTTCCACCTTAGGGCCTCAATGTCACCCTTGGAGGTTTCTTTAAGTGCTAATTAATTTTTATTATGTCAAAATTAGATTTTATTGTAAATTGGCCATGTCGGCCTTAATTGTGACCTAAAATTAATTAGGGGTCAAGATTTGTATAAATAAGCATAAAGTAGATTCATTTTTACATAAGAACTCTCACTTGGAGAGAGGTGGACTGAAATTTGTGCCCTACTTAGGGTTTTATTGGCTGAAATTGTGAGGCACATCTCTCTTAGAGTCTTCATACTTGCAATTTGGATCAATTTTGGTGAAGTCATCTAGTAATCTAGTGTTTTCATGCATGATTATTCTTGGTGAAGTAAGTAAATCTAGTTTTTTTCATTACTTTGGAATGGTTATGGTACATTTTATTGCTCATGATAAATATTATGAAATTGCATTCTTGATAAACTATATAAGTGAAGAACTTAAGTTACTACTTCTTCACTTTGTATTTGTTAGACTTTGCCTAATTGGTTTATATTGTCAATCCTCTAAAGCCCTAAAGTGTTATAATCACTTTAGAGGTCTTGATTAATTGTGGTTGCATCAAAATATTTCTTTCAATTATCTTAGAAGGAGGAAAACCGCTAGGGCCTAGAAGTGCCTATTCTTTAGTGGCTTACCTCCATAAAGATTGAATCCTAAGAAGACTTAAGTTACTACTCTTCTAAGATTCATCCTTTACTTGGATAAACATAATCATTTTGTTTCTTACTCCAAATGAATGTTTCTGAACTTTGGATAAACATAATCATTTTGTTTCTTACTCCAAATGAATGTTGCTGAACTTTAGACTCCATAACCCCTCAAAGGCACCAGTCCTTACACTTCTTTTGTTGAGAGATCAAACCAACACTCAAACTTTAACCTTTCTAGCTTTTACTAACTAAAACTAACACTAACCTAGCCTAGACAACTAATTTACTTGATGTTGTTATAGATCACTGCTACAACCATCTTAAAGCAACAAACTTTTTGCATAATCTACATTTAATTCTAGCTAAATACTTCTAAAATTGCTAGTGACATTTGATTATCATTCTGCCCATTAAATGTTATCTTTTAATTGTATTTTCAAGTAATTTAGAGGCATATTTATTGTAGTTGTTATAAAGTACTTCTTGTTGTTGTAAACTTTCCTTTTGTTGCAATCTTATATCTGCAAGTATACATTTCAATGGTTTATTGTCTTATTGAAGTGCTTATATCATTTTGTACTTGAAACTGCCATATTTTTGCTTGTTGTCTTGTTCTAGGAAGGTACACCTCGTTCATCACATTTGTTTCAATGAGAGGGGGGTTATGTTTGCATCCTTGCTTTTTTTTCACCAGCCCTTTAGGTCACTAGGGAAATATCCCTTGGAGTAGTCTTAGCATACTCCTAAACAGAAAGGGATTTTCTATTAAGGTGATAGTGACAGGTCACCCCCTTGTTACACCAATCTTGTTTCACTTGCCTTGGGCTTTGGGAAAGTACATATCGTGCGATAACAGGCACAATACCTAGAAAACATAGGCCAAAATAAATGACAACCAAATTGTTCAAAGTAGAAAGAGCACCAGGAAGCGTCCAAGAAGGGGAAGAATAATTGGAAGGGGGGGAAAGATAAGAAGACAACAACCACTACAGAACAGTGAAAATATCCCAACAACCATTGCAATCATTACAACATTGATGGCCACACCGAGGAAAATTTTTGGAAACTGCATCCAGAGCTGAATATGAACAACTGTAAGAAGGATGGGAAGAATAAGAATATTTTAGCCACATATTCAAGAAATCAAGTTGAAAGTAGCTCAGATGTGGATGCAAATATAGTCTGCACATCTGTGCAGAAGGAGGGGAATTTGAGTAGCCTTCATCACCATTAATAGAAGGAGATGACGAAGCTCTTAATATCAAGAATGTTAACATCTTTATTTTTTAGTAAAGTTGGGAGTTTTTTAGAGTTTGTAAATTCATACCTTGGTCTTGGGAAGACCAAGGCATTCGTAATTGAGTCTCGGTGTGTGTGTGTGTGTGTGTGTGTGTGTGTGTGTGTGTGTGTGTTTTGTTTCATGGGGTGATTCAAAGGCCTTAGGTCATTGATAAAATGAAGGATAAGATGTATGTCAAAGTTGAGTCATAAGTCTAGGAAGGAAAGTCATGTCAAAGGCATCATTGATTATTATCACATCTGATGAGATCAAAAAAAAGGGTAATGATCACATCTCATGTCATTTGTACCTTGGCAACTAAAAACATGTGAGTGTTGTGCAAATTTGTTGCACAAGTTACATGCAACAACTTGGGAAGTCTCATCACCTAAACCATGTACTTTACCTTTCAAAATATCTCCCTATCAAATCGTGCATGCATCTTTGCCACCTTTTGTCCATTTGCATGCATCCTCGACCTAAGATCAACCATTTTCCTCTCAAAGAAAGCTTCAATGAACCCTCCGCTATGCAAACCCAGTTTCCTCGCTACGCAAACCCTATGCAAGCTCTCTCACTACGCAAACTCTGTTGTAGGTGTTTTTGCTACGCATTCATTGTTTATTTGTTTTTTATGTGTAAAACAAGTAAGGCTCATTTCATCCATGCTAGCATACCTTATCATAAAGCATGTCTCTCATTTAGTGAAATCCCTTAACGCTAAACAGAGAAAAACCTAACCCCCATGTTTTGTTGTGTAAATTGTCCACCTGAGTTTTTGGTACAGAATCTAAGATGAAAAAAAAAATCACTGAGAAAGACAAACAATTCCTTGAGGTTACAAATGAAAATTGATGAAGAAGGAAAAGATAAATTGAACCTTCTTGCTGAAATGGCAGAGGTATGAGTAAGGAAGCCTTACAGTTTTTTCTTTTTGGATATTCGATCATCTCAAGTTTTTGTTTATGTCATAAAAGATGTGGGAGGCATGCATTTGATGTTAGAGAAATATTTTCACAAGGGTGAAAACATAAAACATTTTTTGGGCACAGTTGTTGTTCTGATTAATAAACTATCATACACAACATTTGCATAGCAAGTTTTCGCTACGCAAGTGTTGTAGACATGTATGATTAAAAAGGATGGCATGAAGTGAAAGGTATATGAGTTTTGAGGTAAAGACAATCTCCCAGTCATTTGTTGCCACCTAGATCTGCACGAGTTACAACAAAAAGGAGTTTGTTATGCAAATTTTCTATGTAAATGTTGCAGGTAGCACTTGCGTAGCAGTAGCCCAAATTTTCTACGCAAAGATGGCAGAGTTGTCCAACAATGCATAGGATGACTCAGGATGCTTTCCAAATGCAACTGATGACTCATCAACAACAACATATTTGAAATTTTCTCAGATCTATGATTGTATAAGATATTTTTTGTTTTTCATTTAAGATGGTCAAAATGAATTTACTATTTTTAGTAAAGTTGTTTAGGAGTTGTTCTCTTTCAATGTAACCAAATCCACCATCTTGGGCAGCAGTAGTTCAACTCCTAGTAGACTAGTGTGGAAATAGGATCTTATATATTTTGATCATTTTCATGTAAAGGGGGGCGAGTTGGCATACGTATAGTCATTTTTCTTGATATTGTAAAAACTTATCTAAATTTGAATGAAATACAAATCCAGAAGTCCAGAAATTTCTAAGAAAAAGATTCTAATGGTGGTGTCCTGAAGCTTGTGTTCTAGTCTTTGTATGTATTTCTTGTGTCCTTACTTTCACCTTCATTTTCTTCTATTTAAATTGGATAATTAAAGGGTCTAGAATTCATCTAATGGTGCTTTAGACTCAAGTGATTTAAACTATGTTTCTCTTCTTAACTAGGTCAGAATTCATGTTTCATGGTGCTCTGATTATGTTATATGTTTCTTTTCCTCTTCCACCCTACACAACCAAACTCAAAACTGAAATTTCATCACTTAATTTAGCCTTTGTTCCTCTAGAAAGTTATACCTACCATTCATTCTTTTCATTAATTTTTAGGGGTTGACTCCATGCCCAATGGTCCTTTTCCTCTTGCCTAACCAAACCCCATTTTCGACCCTATCCTCATCAATGATCTAGCCATTGTGTTGATTAGATAGCATGTCATTCTTGACTGATCTATAAAGAGAGAGCTCTCCCTGGGTTGGAAGGGCTAGCTTCCATCCTGTAAGTTGGTTTTTGGTTACCTTTGTGACTTGCCTCCACAACTAGGGAAATTTACAGAGTGATAATATTTTGGTGTCATTTCCGGGGAACGAAGGTGAAATATTCCCTGGGATAAAATGACAAAGATCAGATTTGACTTATGATGGTGAAAAAAGGCCAAACAAAAGGTGGTTGTACCATTCACCTAGTGACTCCAATCAAGCTTCAAATGTGATTCAGAGACTCCACTGCAGGACGAGATCCATTGACAAAGGTATGAAAGGATATCATGGGAAAAAACAATTACATAAAGTTGAGTTTTCTCCAAGACATAATATTTTTTGTTATTAATTACCTTTTGTCCTTTCCTGAACATGCTTAAAAAAATTTATTTACCTGTTGCATTCAAATGATGATCATGAGAATCCTGCACTTGTATATCCTTCTCTTAAAGTTGTACATATATCTCCTCATTGTATCATTAATTTTGATCAAAATCTTTCATCTGAGCCATGTGATGACCATAACCAAGTTGATGAGCCTCATGAAATCAAGGTTGATATCTCACCTCATTTACTTGATCCAACACCCTCCAAGATTCAGCAAAGATACAGACCTTTAAAATTTCCTCACATCCTTCATAATTTTCCTCCAAAGCAATATAAGTACCTACATGTGTTCGATGGAGAACTTGATACCCTCACAGTAGAGAAACATGTACAATATTTTGAGCATTTCATTGATATTTTTGAGGTTGAGCATTATGATGTGTGTATGAGAACATTTTATCAATCTTTGCAAGGATATTCCAAGGAGTGGTTTAGACACTTTCAGCCTGAATCCATCAGTTCATGGGAAGAATTGAAAGATGCTTTTCTGAAATTATTGTTGGTTTTCTTCGTATAATATATAAGAGATATTCGATATGTTATTACAATGATGAGTGTTCTATATATAGGGAACATAAGGTGACCATCCATGAAAGGATGCATCCCTTGAATAATCAATAACTATTTGTTATTATTATTTACTTATTATATACTATATTTAATAGTCAATTAATAATTATGTTATTAATTATTATCTTTAGAGAATGTATTCCTGATGTTCTCCAAACATCAACACTCCCTCTCAACGAGGGAGACATTCTGCAACATGCCACTCTTGTCTTTGAAGTATACAAACTTCACCCTAGACTCGTGACACTTGTCTGTCAGTCTTGGGAGACATCTCTCTCCCACCTAAACCAAGGAGAAACTCCTTTTGTGGCTCTCCCTCTGAGCCAATTAACTCTCTCTAAGATTAAGCTCACTTGGGTATGCATGTAATAACATATAGCATCTTGAGTCTTTATCATTCCTTGTCAAATCACAATGACTAGGACAAAGACCACACCATGATCTTTCACCACAGGCACACACCTGTGAGTGAATGCCATCTTGATGCTAATTGACACGTGGAAAGCACTTCAAGCAGATCGATTCCATATTATTCCTTGTCATGATCAAGGAAGGACTACGTCTGGGCCCATTTACCACAAGTGCACCTTTGTGATAAATGTATCCTATCTCCCTTGGTCTGTAACCCAATATAGGAGAAGTTATGCCCGATGTTGAAACATCAACACTCCCTCTTAGCTAGGGAGGTGTCTTTCCATAGTATTACACAACTATTGTCCAGAGACATGTAGTCTCCACCAGTGGTACAAAACCACTATAGTAGTAAAAGATTTTTCACACATGGCACTCCCATGTGGACTTCTAGAGGCTACTCCTCTAGGAACACTTCTAGAGGCTACTCCCTCTAGGACGTTGGGCTATAAGACAAAATGCACTTATCCCTTCTCGAATAAGAGTCCTCACATATCAACTCAACTCAATTCACAGAGGAGTACGATCTAGAGAAATTTTGTCACACATGGCACTCCATGTGGACTTCTAGAGGCTACACCCTATAGAAACACTAGGGTCAACTCCCATAGTTTATGACGTCAAGGGTCAACTCCCTTGACATGTCCTCATGTGCTCTCCACATGGGACATTGGGTTATAAGCCCAACTAAACTTATTCCTTCTCGAATAAGTGTTCCACTTATCCCTTCTCAAATAAGTGTCATCACAGATCAACTCAACTCAATTCACAGAGGAGTATGATCTGGAGAAAGTTTGTCACACATGGCACTCCATGTGGAATTCTAGAGGCTACACCCTCT
>JZKD02S1712872.1:290235-312671 GCA_000966675.3 Picea glauca
TAGGTTCAAAATATTTTGGCAATACAGTTCATTATCTTAAAATAAAATTAGATCCTTTGATATTAACATCTTCCTCTCTACCAAGATCACACACTAGAAGTTCAAGTCATCGTGAGTGAAGATAATTTTAATTTTTTAGGACTTTATGTCATGACCCTACCCTCAACAATATGAGATTGTTGTTTTTTATATTTGTTTTGATCATAGTTATAAGATCTTGATCATTATGGCATTTCTTTTGATGCCCTATGGCGACAAGATGCCAGAGGATATGGCTTGGTTGTAAAATGATGTATATCAACATTTATTATTATAATTTGGGAGACATTTGAGCAATTTGTAAGATCTTTTGAGTGGTTTTTTTGAATTAATGAAAAAACTTAACTTTTTTCTTAGAAAAATAAATAAATAAATCAAATCAATAAAATAGTGTGAACCACAATTCAATCATGATTTTTTAATATGGAAAACAACTCAATTCTAATTTCTCATTGATAAAATGAAAATGTACAATGAGATAAAAACAAGAATATTAACACCACATCCATATTTATCTATCATCAGCAATCATCTCGTTTACAATCTTAGAGTAGTATACAAAATTATTCATTTCTCCTTTGTTCATGTTAGACACACACATTTAGAGATAAGTGTGAGATCCATATTATTCATTCATATGATACACATATCAGTAGATTGATGTGCCCTTTGGATTTGTATTGCAAGAGGTCGATTGGACTCCCTATGATGTTTTCTATCACTCTTGACTTCTCATATTCCCTCACAAGTGAATAGTACAAAATATCGTATCCCTAGATGGATTAGGTTTCCAACATTCCCCCCCTTAATCCGAAGGGGTGTATGTGAGTCCAAGAAGAGAGATGAAATATAGAAGTGAACAACTGAAATATGGAGGTGGATAGCTGCGAATGGTTGAATGTGCTCTCTGAATCTGGTGGTTTTGGGATGACCACAAACCAAAAGGCTAGTAGAAGTTGATGTCTTCTTCTAAATGGTGGTGGTGGTTTAAGGAAGACCACAAACCAATCTGGTGGTTTACGGATGACCACAAAATCTAGAACTTGGCTCTAGGGATCAATGGTTCCTTGAACATTTCCTAAATTAGCTAGAAGCTAGAAGATGATGTCTTCTGCTAAATGGAAGTATTTTTGAATGATGATTTAAAGATGACAATAAATTGTTCTGCAGCAGAAGTTGAATGTCTTCTACCAAGTGGAAATTTAAGGAAAACCACAAACCGTTGTCTAGCAAAAGTTGTAAGTCTTCTACTAAGTTGTGGTTTAAGGAAAACCACAAACCAATAGGGTGGTTTTGGATGATCGTAAACCAAATCGTGCTTGCTTTTCACTCTCTCTTGTTACTATTCGGTTGATAAGTCTTCGAAACTTGAATCTTGACTTCCCTGATGTTGTTCCCCCCTCTCAAGAACAAGGTGAGATTATGCAAATCCTTTCACTGCAATATGTGTCAATACTCGAGAATGAATTCTTTAGTATGAATGATTTATCTTCTTGATTGTTGATGACCATCACCAAGAAGTGATCCACCCACATTGGTAATTTTCTCTTGCATATTTCTTGCTATTAAAACATATGTTTGAAGGATGATTATGCTTTCCACAATGCTTGCAAGGATGAAGATCGAAGAATTAATCTTCCATGTGGCCAACTCACTGATAATGTTGGCACATCGAAATATGCTCTTGAACTGGAGCAGGTGAATATGAAATTTCTTGTAGAAGTCCAACACTATGGAGCTGGATCGGTTTGGTATAATCTATAATATGAAAGGTCACTTCTTTTTCATATCTAATACTAGTTCTGTGTTTATTGATTATGATTTCTTCCCAAGGTCTAATGATTATCTTGGAAAGAGGAAGCCAAACTTCCTATGTACTTGAATCTGAAGCTGGCTCACTGAGTTTCTTCTACATTAGTTGTTGATCTGAATCATACTCAAGTTCAAAAAGAGAATTGTTTTAAACAAGGACTAGGTCATAATGACGATTCTTTTGTTGTATTTCTTCTTCTTGGAGATGTGATTCAAGTTGGATAAATTCAATTTTGTCCTATGAATCTTGTAAACAAGTTAGAACGTCGGTGAGAGTTGCTATGTCAGTTGTGATTGTATTGTGCATAGAAGAGAGTATTATAGTGTTAAGTAACTCTAATAGTTCATCAATTTGAGCAATAGGTCAGACCTCACATGGTTTCTTGCAACTCCACCCTTTAACAATTAGACTCAAAAATGAAAATAACTCATGGAGGGTGTAAGCTATGACCGAAAATGCACCTGTTTACAGAAAAACACAAGTAAAATTACAAAACAAAACTATTTGCTAGTATACCTAGAGTTGAAATGTTCTTCTCGTTCTCCAAAGAATCGACAACTTCTCGACCCTTTTTTTAAAAGCCGAACACCAAAATAAACTAAATATTTACCCCTTGAAGATTGTGTTATTGTTGGAACAAGAACTATGCAAGTAGAACAAACAAGCAACGCTTTAAAAAATTTCGGATGAATATTTACCTTCTAAATAGATGTTGCACGATTCTTTCAGAAGAGGGGTATCTTCATTTCCTTCTATATCCTACTTTCCAACCTTACTCACAATGGAGTAAAATTAAGAATCACAATGTTGCTAACACCACCCACTAACAATCCTACAAAACCCTAGCAGAGCTATGTAGATTGCTACATATGCAAAAGTATGTTCATCCTGTAACTGTATGCTAGCAAAGATGAAGAGGTTGTCGGTCAAGATGAGAAGACTAGAGGGGTTCTCCACCCACAAAGAAGAAGGAGGATATTGTATTCGATTTTTCAATCTTCTTTGACCGTAATGCAAAACAAAATTCAAGTACATCGATATCAGGTTGAAACTGTATGGATTCCTCCATGCGTCTATCCAATGAGAGCATGTCACGCTTGGAGTAATATCCTACCAGCTCTTCTTTTCCAGCAATAACAAGACTCCATGTTGAAACTTGTGGTGCCAGCGACTACCACGAGCTCTCTCGACTGTAAATACCTGTCATTTATAATATAAATTCAATGACGCCAATTTCAATGACAATGTGGCTGCCATCCGCACTGCCATAAGATCCGAGAAGGTCACAAATGAAATGATATTGGAGGTAAATTATATTGATGGAGATGACAGTTCAATATGATGGAGATGACAGTTCAACATGTTGAGCAACAGGTGATATCCTTTGCGGCTAGGGTTTACCCTAGCCACCCCCCGCACCAGATTTGTTTCGTCACTGTCTGCATCAGAATTTTTGTTTCCACTGCGCATGGTTCATGTGGGAATTTTGAATCCAAGCCACTGTCTTGATGTCGTTGTGTGTGATCCATGTGAAGGATTTCGTCCTCTTTTCCAATCTAGCAGGCCTGGTCGATTGGATCTTCAAATATGGGCACTGAAATTAGAGATGATATAGAATAATTTTGTTCTTTGGTTCAGTCTTTGAACCATCGGAATAGAAACTTGCTTCAATCCAGTCGATTTGTCAAACAATCTGAATATATTTCACATATGGAGTTCTCATCTCTTGAACCTTGAAGATCATCTCTCTTTTTCAATGAACATGCTTTTTTGGGAAAGTTTATTGAGCTATGGCCAAGTCCCAAGGTTGTGGAATCCTAGGTATGGGATAATTGGTTCCCTTAGATCAAAGGTGCGATCATATCTTTTGTTGTAGGCCAAGTTTATTTCAATTTTACTTTTACCAGCAAATTGGAGAGGAAAAAGATGGAGAGAATAGTGAGGAGACAGAGGAAGAAGATGGCGAAGATAGCGAGGAGTTAGAGGAGGAAGAAGTGGAAGCTGTAAAAAGTGGAAAAAAAATATCAGGTCATGGGAATTCTATTCCAAAAGTGCAGTCTCGTTTCTACCCTTCTAAACCCTTTTCCTTTGCTAATGCTTTGAAAAACTCTGCACCAAAGCCCTCCTCTACTCTTATAAGGGGAAGGAGTTATACAAAGGACAAGGTAGCTCAAGGGGTAGGAAAGAATAATAGGTCGAAAAGTGATGAATTCACACCTTTTGGTCCCGATTGGAAATCAAGAGGGGTTAGATAAAGTCTTAGACAATAGTGTTTTGTTTCTATGTAAACCTTTGCAATTAGTTTGTTAGAATCTATTCATGTTCTCAGAGATTTGGCATTAGAAATAAGAAATTGTTCGTTCTCGCCTCCATATGCGGTAGAAGGTTGAATAAGTGTCTGTGTTTGGAAGCCTAAGAAGGTGAAGCGTCGTTTGATTAAGGGCATGGATGTGGGGTTGGAAGAGTCTTGCAAACTCTCCCTCTGCACACTGGTTGGGAGGTTTGCGTACAAGGTCAGGAGCAATTTACCTTTCAATGAGTGGATGTAGAGTACTTGGGTTCCACTCATTGGATATTCGCCTGAGTTGTTGACCCTCCCTTGCGGGTGGTTTGGTTTGGTTTTCATAAATCCGGAGGATTCCGCTTTCATCCGTGACAGATTCTGGGAATTCGAGGGCAGAAGCATTATGTTGAAGTGTTGGTGCACGTGCTTCGACCCTGTGAATATTTTAGTTTCTTTCATGTATGGGTCTTACTACCTGGACTGTCGCTCCAACTATGGAATAAAAAATCCCTGGAGGCGATTGGGAACCTGCTAGATCGGTTCTTAAAGGTTGATGAAGCTGGTTTGCTTTCAACGGATAAGTGAATGGCAAGGGTCCTTGTTGAGATGGATGTTATCTCCATAACAATTTTATTCTGATTGAATCCAAGTCTCGGATTTAGCGAGGGGCTAGATCAGTGTGGAGATGCGATAAATTTGGAGGATAGGGTCACACCTAGCGGAGAAGGGCCAATATAACGGAGGCGTGGAAGTTGATGGGGCCCGACGGGCCACAGATCTTAAAACAACCCAGATCGACAGTCAGGAGACATATCGGGCGAGGAAATAGCATGAAGGTTAATCGCTCGAGAGCGGGCCATGGAAAATACTATGGTTTCACCTCACAGACACGTGGTGCCACCAGAGGCATATCGGGGCGAAAAGTGGTCTACCCAAAACCGTTTTGTCTCGCCCCCAATATCGAAAAGCACATATAAACGGAGGGCCCCGACCATTTTTTTATAATATTTCAAATCGTTTGAACGTTTGAAAATTGGTGCAAATGCTCCGTTCGAAACTGAAGCCTGTCATTTTATCCGTAACATAGCAAGACCACACCTCTAAAGAAGAAGCCCTAATTGACAGAGACTTCGATATATTTGACATAGAAATAACTGTCTCATCCATTTCTGTATCTAGAGCCAATTTGTTAGACAATGTCAATCAATACCCTTCCTCAAAGTAGCCCAAGCTTCCATGACCCCTTACGCCGTCGAAGTTGCATTCCCTTTTCCAGAGTTCATAAGTTGGTGTGCAGAACATAACTCCTAGGAAGAAAAGGCATTTTGAATAAGTTAGGGTCAGAGGTCCTGCGCATAATAGATAGACCGTAAATTCGACATGCCCTCAATACACCATAGTCTTCCCCTGCAACGTCGGAGCCCTTCAAGGAAGAGAAACTTATCATAGTCTATAGAGAATGTCCCCCCGAGGTCAAAACCCTATTTTTGTAGACCATTGTTAAACCTAAACATCATTCTGAGAGTCTATCGTTGCCCATGAATATAAGTGTCATGATTATTGAGGTCCAGTGGGCCTATTCCATACTCAGTTAAATTTTAGGAATCGATAACGACAAGTTTGTAGTAGAGGTCATGTTGGGTTTCTCGTTGACCTTTTTTTTGTCAGAGTCTAGTCAGTCGGTCTATATCAGTTTTGAAGAGTTAATTGCTGATAATATGCACAAACAACTGGTAAATTTCAAATCACTGAGACACTTCAGGTATTACACGCACTTGCTGAGAATGTTCTTGGAAATGAATAAGACAAAGTTCCTGGAAGCTGCATTCATCTTAACTGAATGCAAAAGGATCACAATGCTCATTTTTATAAATAAGATCATGTCCAGATTTATAGCTTAATCTTCAACACCGGCCTACCAAGGGTTTTGGAAGAAATGAAAAGTTCTTTACGGCCAAATCCATAGAACAGAGTAGGATATTGGGTGTTGTTCATGCACTCTATTGTGATTTGGGTATATGGTTATCAAGAGGGACCTTACCTTTTGTCTGTTTTCTTGACTCCCAGAGTCTTTTCCCTAGAGTTCATCAGGCAAAGAATCATCTCAGAAACAAAACATTTTCTGAAGATGCACAAAGCATCTAACTTAAAGTTTCCTTTCATAATAAGACCCTCTATAGTAAAGACTAGATCATGTTTGCCTCAGATCCTGGCTAGGCTCAATGAATTTGGGTTTAAACAGTTACAAGGAAGGAAATATGATCCACACCAGGTCATATAAAAAAGAAGACTGATGAGCAAACAAGGACCCTATGAGCATGAGCATGTTGAAGGATTTGATAAACTGGCAAATTTGGAAACCTGTGCGAAGTCACTTTGTAGTCTGATCAGACACAACAAATAAAGTCAACCCCACAGCAGATCGAGACATAGAAAACTTATCCAAGGTTGATTATTAAAGATCCCAAGATGAGTATTTATAACTAGAGGAGCAGTTTAGAGGCCCTGGGTGCCAGTGGTCAGCAAAATGTTCCCAAGAAAATAAAAATCATGCAGTCCCCACAGATAGTAAACCTGGAGGAGGAAGAGCCCAAAGAGAAAATGAGCATGGAGATGGTGGAGAGAAGAACCAAAAACAAAGAAGCTAATACAGAGAGCCTGCCACGGGGTGAAAGTAGCTCAAGAGATTTCAACAACAAGAAACATGTCTTTAGCAAGGCACCTGGAGCGGTCTACCAATCCAAAGAAGATTTGGCAAACTAATACATTGTGAAAGGAAATATGGTCATGAGTGAAATTAGAGATTTGTTACCTGAAGTAGAAAGGATATCCCATCACAAGTATTCCCTGTTCTCAATCAGGGATGTAGAAAGAAAGACATCTAACATAGCGGTGGCAGATGAGGATAAAGTGTCGAAAATCAAGCTGGATTATGAAAATATTGGTGCCCCAGATAAGGTAAAATTCCATAGAAATGCTAGTGACATGCTATATTAAGACTACCTAAGTCTGAGTTTGAGGGTTTCAAGAATAACAACCCATGCACTTAAATTAGATGGACAGTTGAAGCAGGAAAAGGCATCCAACGAAGCCTGGCAGACCTAGGTCAAAAGATTGGAATCTGAAGGCCCTCAAGGGGTAAAAGATTCCTTATGTGAGAAAGAGAAGATGATCCAAAGCCTGAAGAAGAAGCTGAAAATGTTTTCTACAAAAAATCCATAGACAACAGAGCTGGCTTCTCTAGAGCAAGAAAAGGAGACATTTAAACAGGAAGCACTAAATTACAAAGCCAAAGTATTGCAATTGGAAAAGGAAAAAGAGAGTTGGTCACAAGGACATGCAGTAACATCAGACGTAGCTGCTATTGTATCTTCTACTACAGAAATTGGACCTGACGTTGATGGACTGGTTCAAGCTATGTCTCAAGTTAGCCTGAAGGAAGGGGAAATCAGGAATCTTAGAGGAGATATAGAAAGGCTGTAGCAGGAAATGAAAATCAAGAATGAGAATATGGCCCAATTCCAAAGGGAAAATCAAGAGTTACAGGAAAGAGTGAGCAAATTGAAAACAAGATTTAAAGGTAAAGGAATTTTGTAGGGATCTAAACATGTAATCCGGGACTCTATCGCTGTTGTGCTTGCCAAATTCAAGGTATACCTGAATTTCATAAATGGAAAAGACAACATGGCTGACACTTCCCGAAGTAAGAACACAATTGTAAATGAATCATTGGCCAAAAAACCCTTAGAATGGGTCGAAACGCTATAAATTTGCTTAATTTTGTTCCTCTCGTTGATCTCCAGACCATTGGGGTTGAAGAAAGGTATGTACTAATCATTTGGGCTAGGAGGATCATCGCTAAGCATAATTTTCTCAAGTCAGTTCAAACCAAAGCCGTGAAATGGAGCAGAGTATACACGAATTTAAGGGTACATTTGAACAATTATTTTTCAAGGGCCTCCCACCATTTTGGGATGGCAAAGGAAAATTATATGACCCAGAGCAGTACAACTCCCTCCTCACATAGTGCATAATGGATCATTCTAAGTTTGATGGTCTAGAAGAAAACTTGAAGGGACCAAGTCTGGTGGAGTATTTAACCACATATTTTGAGATTTTAAATCAGTTTAAGATAGTAAATATCGGGCTGCCAACTATGTCTTACACTACTTGCATTGATTTGGATATTTTGATAAAGGATATGATGGATTACGAGATTCCTTCTGACTTACAGTGGAAGGAGATCGTGCGGCTGGGCAGGATGAAATGCAATTTTCGAGGGACTAGTAAGTAACCTCCAGGTGTCACCAAACTGGCAAGTTCGATAGGAGATCAGAACAAGACAGATGGCGCAGAGGAAGCCGAGTAGTTAGAGAGATCTGTCCCTAGTTTATGAACCTTTTTTTTTTTAAATCATTGTAAATCAGTTCGCCTACCGAAATCATTGGCTTATAATTATTTTAGTCAGTTTTAGAAATTGAAACACTTCAGTTTCAACCATTGTAATCGAATTGTATAAGTACTATAAGTTTTGAACGAATTAATGTTGGCAGAAGTGCAAGGGCACCTTTTTTGTTTCTCAACTTGATTGTAAATTTCCTGGAGTTGAATTGAATACATATGCAGAAGCTTTTGGAGTCTCTATGAAAATATTCTAATGGTGGTGATATGAGTTTTGTCTCCTTTCATTGTATGTATTTCCTCTGTTCGTTCATTCCATTTACATTTTATTTTGTTTAAATTGGAGATTTAAAGGCCCAAAATTCATCTTGATGCTCTTGGCTTAAGCAATTTAAAATGTGTAATTTCTTCTTAGCTAATTCAGAATTCATTTCCGTAATGCTCTGATGCAGTTATTTGTTCTCTCTTTCCTCTTACACTCTGCTTAAATATTATTTACAACTTAGATTCATTGTCTCATTTAGCCTTTATCCTCTAGAGATTTCTACTATCTAGTCATTGTTTTCAATTCAGTTTTCGAATTTCAAATCCATAGCCCAAAGTGTCCCTCCCCTTCCTAGCCAACAAATTTATCAAAAACCCCCAAAACAAACCAAATCTAGCCACTGATTGCCAAATATATATCAAGTGACACAAGAGAGCCCTCTCTGAGTTGAGCAGGCTAGTGCCCAACTTTAAAGTAGGTAGAAATATTTACCTATGTCATTTTTCTATCAGACAAACAAAATTTACAGAGTGCTAACATTTTGGCGTCGTTGTCAGGGATGAAATTGAAAAATCTTCCATGGGAAAATGACTTAAATATTTAGTTTGATACCTAAGGGTGACAGTGGATCAAATACCTTATTGTATGAGATTATTTTTTCCTTGGCGACTCCGTTACCAAGAGACTAGTTGCACCAAACAGTGTGAGATAGAAATCCTGGCTCCCAAGAGAATTCACACCAGGAGCAACCCAGACCCAGAAGCTGCGATCTGTGTTTCTGACCCTGAAAAGATTGTACATAAAAGAAAAGAAAATCCAGTAACCCTAGTGTTGTGTCCAGACCGATATCTGTCCTTACCCAAGGTCCGAGTAACAAGCATTGAAGATCTTGAGTTTGATGTGAAATTTGAGCAAGCTCTATTCAGAGCTAAGTCTGAATCTTGTTTAAGCGAGACCATCTTTGACGAAAAGAGATTCCAAGATTTGATTTTAGTCGCATTTGCCAGGCCTATAGTGGTCCCTGATCAGAACCAACAGCCACTCCGATCCCTCACAATATCCATGGAAGCTATATTTTCTCCCCTCGTACTGCTTACTCAACTACATGATTTACCTGAAGATTATAACCCAAGGATCAACTATATGATGTTGAAGGTAACATGTCAGCCCAGAAGCACCTAGGCTGGTTTAATGATTTCGTAGACTTAGAGGAGGTGGAATTTGAAGATGTAAAAATGAGTCTGTTTACACAAAGTCTTGTAGGAGAAGTGAGAAAGTGGTTCAAAGCCCTTCCAACAACTAGTATCATAGATTTTGAGGCTTTTGAAACCGATTTCCTTTCAAAATGGGGGAAAAATAAAAATCTCCTTCAGTTGTTGACCAATTATAACAACATGAAGAGATCACCTAACAAAACAATGGAGGAGTTTTCAGCCAGATTCATGAAGGTCTATAATTTGATTCCTATTGAGGTAAACCCCCCCCTTAAAGTTGCTCAGCTCATATATGTTGATTCTTTTGAAAGTGATTTTTCTTTATTATTAAGAGAATGAAGATATGCTACATTGGATGATATGATGATTGATTCCATAGAAGTCGAAGTGAACCTAATGGCTTCAGGAAAGATAAAATCTAAGTCTGGCAGGGACATGAACAAAACTCAGGATAAGGCACAACCTTCAACATCACAAACATCAGAAAAAAGGTTTGAAGCAATGATGAGAAATATGGAGAGAATGATGGAGAGAATGGCCTTGGGTAATAGGTCTAACCCCAGAGAATAGGTTGATGGTCCACCTAGAAATCCGAGGAGACCAGCAATCCCACAAATTAGACAAAGAGAGCAAAGAAATTAGGGAAATCAGGAAAATCAACCAGATTAGGCGAATCAGGGAAATCAAGGAAATCAGGGGGGACAAAAAATAAGCCCTCCTTTTCAAAATAATTATGTAAATGAGAATTATGATGGATATTTTGAAGACAACATGAACTGTTGTGATGATAAAGAAACAAAGGTGTTTTTTACTAAAGAAGAACATGACCAGTTCATGGATGCAAGTGAGATATTTTTGCAAGACGAGGAGGAAAGGCTATTAATAGAAACAGAAGATTACTAGACAGGATTGAAAAATACCATCATGCAATTCTAAAGACAATATAACCTTCGAAATCAAAAAGTACCTCCAAACCCTCCAAAGGGAAATCCTCCAAAGGGAAACCCCACCAAAGAAGTTCAGAGTAACATACCTTCTTCAAGTCAGCCCAAAAAAGATTATGCTATAAAGGATTTAGCTGCAAAAGACTCTACTGCGAAGGATTCTGCTGCAAAGGGTTCTATGGACAAAGGAAAGCAAAAATAAGAACCCCATAAGAGAATATTGGAGGCAAGGAAAGAAATGGTCACCAAAGAGGTAGAGAAGACCTCATCCTCTTTTAATTTTGAAAGTGAGATGACCAAGATCAAAATTTCTGTACCGTTTAATGAATTGATCAAGAACAACAAATACAAAAATCTGATCATCAAGATTCTTAAGATGGAACAAACCTCTGATACCTTGAACATACAAGATGATCACCCAACCATCTTATTTGGACCAAGAGTAGAATAAAATGATGATAATGAAGAAGTTCCCTCGTTCTATGTTAGCCTGAAAATCCATGATATGACTCTACACAATGCCATGTTGGATTCCAGAGCATCTCATAACCTAATGCCTAAGGTGGTCATGGACCAACTAAGCCTGGAAATCACAAGGCCTTACAAAGACCTGTTCTCTTTCGACTCTAGGAAGGTAAAATGCCTAGGTCTTATTAAAGATCTTGTGGTATCTTTGGCACAAATTCCAGCAAAGAACATGGTTATGGATGTAGTGGTTGTTGACATCCCTCCCAAGTTTGGCATGTTGTTGTCAAGGTCTTAGGCTGCAAAATTAAAGGGAACCCTCTAGATGGATAGCTCATACGCCACCATCCTTTATTTTGGTCAGGAAAAAAGGTTGTATAGAGAAGTTTTGCTAAAATACATGGTCAACAATAAGTCACAACCAAGTAATCACCCCATCTACTCCATGGAAACTGAGTTGGGATCTTCTATTTTCTTCAATGACATGTGTTGTGAAGAGAAAGAACTAGAAATTGACATGGATAACAAAGAGAGATCTGATCAGGATATTGAGGAATATTCAGAGCAGAAGGATGAAGCAAAAGATCAGATATGGAAGATGAGTTTTGATGGGGCAGCCTGTAGAGAGGGAGCATGATCCAGATTATTTTTGGCACAAAATGAGAGTGAAGATATAATAAAGAAATGCACAGAGATATAATAGATATTCAATAATATAACAAAAATGTATCATATATGCAACCATAAACACAGATATACAGTAATACACGATTTCTATTAATGAAATAAATGTACAGAGACTATAAAAATACAGAGTGAAAGACTCGCTAGAATGGTGGCATCTTATCTTTGAGAAGAGATGTGACGGCTACCTTCATTCATGAGAAGATGATTACAATGAGGATCTGAAGGAATTTTTACAATAAATAGGAATTCCAAAAACCTTTGACATCCAAAAACCTAACCCTAGGAGATGAAGCGTCAAAAGTCATGTGGGCCCCGTTTGGGTAAGTTGGTGCACCAACTTCCCAGGGTCGTAACTTTTGCATACGATCTCCGTTTTAGGCATATGATAGCCCGTTTGAAAGGTATCATCGAGGATATTAATTTTGGGACCTCAATCATTCATTCAACTATGATTAATTTGGTTCTATCCCAAAAAACCTTCATTTAGGCTTTCAAAATGGCCCCGAAAGTTAAAACCTGCTAAAAATAGTAAATTGCCAAATTTGCCAGAAAATTGTTTTGAGCCAGTTGGAAAAGGTGGGTGGCCACCGATATCCACCTGAATAAAATCCTCCCTCCTTAGGAAGAAATGGTCTCCATTGCGTTGAGTTCCCGGGGGAGAGGGGAAAACGTTTGTTGAATCTGCATCTTGGTGAGCTGCTTGTCTTGCTAGAGACGTCACGCTGCTCAGTTTGTGGAAGTGTGTCACGAACCTGTTGAGGTTGAGGCTATTCAACAAGTTTAGATACATGAGAGGACAGTGAGCAGAAGGAATCTTTGCGTTTTGTTGCAGCCTTTCCGACCTGCTTCTTCTGGATAGAAGGTGCTTGGGGCGAGGCTGTAGTGGTTGCAGCGTCCTTCTGTTCTCCTTCTGAACAGATTGTGAAGAAGCTAAATTTTGCAGTATGAGATACTACCTTGCGACACTTTTTAGGTGGAACGGTAGTCGGAACTACCTATGGTATTTTGTAGAGATGACCCCCTAGAGAAAAAATGACACTGTGGGGTCGAGACTCATAAACAACATGGCGCTTCCACATATATGGTTGGCCCAAGAGAACATCAAAGACATCCAGTGGGGAAACATCACGTAATACCTCATCCTTGAAGGGCTAGATTCTATATGAAAATATACACTGTTGGCTGACACGACGATCTCATCCTTAGCGAAGCCACTCGATGTTGTATGGTTGCGGGTGTGGTGTTGTCGACAATCCCAATTGTTTGATAACCTCTGTTGAGATGAAGTTCTTCTGGCTTCCACTATCAACAATAAAATGAAGTGAGGTCCCCTTCACCCACATCTGTGAATGAAAAAGGCGCTCCCCCTCTTCAGGATCTGTTGGTTCTTCTAGTTGAATTGTTGTGGTCATGACAATAGCAGTGGGATCTGCGTCAATGATCTGTCCTTTACTAGTATTTTCATAATCAGATTCTGAATCAGGGTTCGGCTCCTTGTCTTTGATCTCGGCCACCAATGATTGTTTTGAGTGATAATCATCGGTGTTGTGCCAAGGGATATTGTGGAAATCGCACCATTTTCCGGTGTCCTTCTTTGTCTTCCCATGACCCTTCTTTTCCTGTGGCTTGGACTGGTTTTCAGGAGACTGTCTGTTAGGGTTGTCTTTGTCATACTTTGGTTGTTGCGGATTTTCATACCCGAACTCCCCTTTGTTCTGGTGCTTAAATTTCTGCTCGATTTTAACAACATATCGATAAGCAGCACCGAGTGATGAGATATCCAAAAAATTCATTTCGATTTGGATGTATCTGTGTAGAGCCCCACGGTATTTCAAAACCAAATGTCATTCAGAGTCTTTGATACCCAGCTTGGTGCGCAAGGTATGGAAGGTATTGGTGAAATCCGGAACTACTTGGCTCCTCTCTTGTCATAGTGTGGTCCATCTCATGTACTGGTCCTCATAGTTGCCAATAGGATAATATTGTTCCTTTACTGCATCCACAAAAAAATCCCAAGTGGACTTGGCCCCATATATTCCAGACTCCTCTATGGAACTTTTCTCCTAGTAAGTTTCCAACCAATGTTTGACATGAGGGAGAGATTTAAGGAGTGCGAAGGTGATCTTTTCTCTATCGGAAAAATTGTGATCTTTTAGCAGAGTTAACCATTTTTCTAGGGCTTCTGCATCTATCTGTCCTTCAAATACAGGAATATCAAAATTAGCTTGTACCTTGAAAGGCAAGGTGCTTCCAAAGTGGCTTCTTGATGAATATGTTCTTGTTTCTGTCGGTAGGCATTGAAGGATGTGGGAAAAATTCTCCATCATTTCATCCCTCTATCGTGTAAGAGCTTGCTCAAGCAACAGACTGATATGATCGTTTTCTTCGTCGTTTTTCTTTTCTTCCACCATTGAGGTTTTCTTGGGTCTACGAGTGCAATTTTATTCAAGAGAGACAAACTCGAGACCCAAATTTATATACTTGGACCTCGTCAGGGACATGCACTAAAAAAATGATCAAGAACAGCCTGCTCTGATACCACTGATACAGATTATTTTTGGCACGAAATGAGAGTGGAGATATAATAAAGAAATGCACAGAGATATCACAAATATTCAATAATATAATAGAAATGTATCAGAGATGCAATCATAAACACAGATATACAGTAATACATGATTTCTATTAATGAAATAAATGTACAAAGACTGTAAAAATACAGAGTGAAAGACTCGCTAGAATGGTGGCAACTTATCTCTGAGAAGAGATGTGACAGCTACTCGCATTCGGAAGAAGATAATTACAATAAGGATCTGAAGGCCTTTTTACAATAAAAAAGAATGCCAAAAACCCTCGACATTCAAAAACCTAACCCTAGGAGAAGAAATGCCAAAATTCATGTGGGCCCCGTTTGGGTAAGTTGGTGCATCAACTTCCCGGGGTCGTAACTTTTGCATACGATCTCCGTTTTAGGCGTATGATAGCCCGTTGGAAAGGTATAATCGAGGATATTCATTTTGGGGCCTCAATCATGTTTTTGACTATCATTGAGTTGGATTGATCCTGAAAAACCTTCATTTAGGCCCTCAAAATGGCCCTAGAAGTTAAAACCTGCTAAAAATAGTAAATTGCCAAAATTGCCGTAAAACTGTTTTGAGCCAGTTGGAAAAGGTGGGTGGCCACTGATATCCACCTGGATTAGAGAAAGAGCTGGAATTTGGATCAATCGCCCCAAAGGAGATTCTTTGAAATTGTGTTCTTATAAACTTATTTTTGAGTGCACAAATTACATGGCAGAATATGAATCATTAATATCAAGGTTAAAAGTTTTGAAAGAATTGGGTGCCAAAAGAATTGTTGTACATGAACACTCTGAGCTAATTATAAATCAAATCGAATTCATATACCAAGTAATACATCCCAGACTCAGGGCTTATAGGAATCTGGTACTAGACCTCCTTGAGAAATTTCTAGAATATAATCTTTCAGCAATTCCAAGAGAACATAATCAGGTTGTTGATGCCTTGGCTACTTCAACAACGGTTTTCAAAGTTCTAATTTTCCCTGACAAAAGTTACAAGGTTGAGGTTAAGTACAGGTTAGCAGTACTAGATAATACGAAGCACTGACAAGTTTTTGAAGATGGCAAACATATAGAAAGCTTCCTCAAGATGGAGAATGAATTCGAGAATTTGAACATTGATGATGAATATTGTGATGATGAGGTGGATGCAACTGCTTTCACAAAGGAGGGGTATTTTGACAATCATATTGCAGGCAAAGATATTTTTCAGCTAAAGAGAAACATCATTCCCAAGGGTTTGGTCCCATTGGAGAAAATCTTTGATAATAATGATGTGGCAAGAAGTCTAAATATTACAGTAAATGAAGGGGATGTGGAATATTGCAATATTGGGACTCCAGAAGATCCAAAGATCATTAAGATGTCCAGAACACTCAGCCGTGAATTCAAGGAAAGGTATGTCAAATTAATGAAAGAATTCCCTGATGTTTTTTCTTGGAGCTATGATGAGATGAAAGTCTATGATACTAGTATAATCCAACATGTTATCCCAATAAAGGAAGATCACAAACCATTCAAATAGAAATTGAGAAGGATAAACCCTTTAATGTTACCCTTGATAGAGAAAGAAGTAAAAAACTATTTGAAGCCAAAATCATAGTGTCCTTGAGATTTTCCAAATGGGTGGCAAATCTGGTGCTAGTTAGAAAAAAGAGTGGAGAAATCAAGTTGTGTGTGGATTTCATGAATCTGAACAAAGTATCTCTAAAAGACAATTACCCACCGCCTAAGATGGATCATATTTTACAAAAGATGGTGGGTTCTCAGAAAATGTCAATGTTAGATGGCTTCTCTGGATACAATCAGATTATGGTGCACCCTGACGATCAGGAAAAGACGATGTTTAGAAGACCATGGGGAACATTCATGTATGCCAAGATGCCTTTTGGGCTTATGAATGCAGGGGAAACATTTCAAAGAGATATGGACATAGCTTTTGTTGATTAAAAAAAATAAAATTAATTGTTATCTACCTTGATGACATCACTTTGTAGTCTGCCTCAGATGAGGAACACCTCAAGCACCTTAGAAGGGCATTTCAAAAATGTAGAAAGTTCGGAATCTTGTTGAATCCTAAGAAGTCAAATTTTGCCATGGAAGAAGGAAAGTTGTTGGGTCACATTATTTCAAAAGAAGGGATAAAGGTAGACCTCAAAAGAGTTGAGGGGATCTTAAAAATTGGCATACCCAGAAGTAAAAAGGAGGTACAATCTTTCCTGGGCAAAGTGAACTTTCTGAGAAGATTCATCCCTAATCTGGCTGAAATCATAAAGTATATCACCAACATGATAAAGAAAGGGAATGAAATAAAATGGACCTCTGATGCCAAAAAATCCTTTGAAGACATTAAAGTGGCATTAACCAAGGCTCCAGTACTGGCCAACCCAAACTTCGAAAAGGACTTCATATTATTTTATTTTGCCTCATAGCACACAATTGCTGGTGTCTTACTACAGAAAGATGAGCAGTATTATGAAAATCCCATAACATATTACAACAAGACATCGAGGGATGTCCCTTTGAAATATGATATCATGGAGAAGCAAGCATATGAACTAGTCAAGGCCTTGAAAGAATTCATAGTTTACATCTTGCATTCTCATACACCTGCTTATGTACCCAGTAGCTCTGTGAAAGACATCTTGATCCAAACTGATCCTGAAGGAAAGAGGGGTAAATGGATAGTAGTGCTATTATAATATGACCTTGAAATCAAACCTACCAAGTTGATCAAGGGGCAGGGGCTTGCGAAGCTGATGGAACAGACCAATTGTGAAATCCTAGGGATAAAATTCATTGCAGATCTATTAGAAAGTGCAATAGAAGGGAGAACTCCTCAAATAGACTAGAAATTTCGTGACTCTGCATGGTATGCAAACATAATCTTTGTGTTGAATTTTTTTTAGGATCCTCCTGAATTTAGTAAAACAAAGGCCATATTCTTGAAACTGAAAGTAGCAGAATTTTGTATAGTGAATGAATCTCTATATTGGAAAGATCCAGGGGGGATTTTATTGAGTTGTTTGATAGAAGGAGAAGCAGAAAAAACCATTAGAGAGTTCCATAAGGGTGACTGTGGGGGTCATCATTATTGGAAGACAATTGTGCATAAGATTTTGAGGGATGGATTCTATTAGCCTAAAATATTTCCCAACATTTATAAAGAGGTTTCAAAATGCCATGAATGTCAAATTTTTGGTGGGAAAGGAAAATTGCAACCTCTGCCTTTAAAACCCATTTCGGTGGAAGCTCCATTCAAACAGTGGGGCCTTGATTTTATAGGGGAAATACACCCACAATTCTCAACTCAACACAAATGGATTATGACAGTGATAAACTATTTCACTAAGTGGATTGAGGCAGTTCCCACCAGGCAGACAACAGATGATGCTATCATCCGATTTTTAGAAGACAACATTCTGTCCAAATTCGGATGCCCGACCAAGATCATAACAGACAAAGCAACGGCTTTCAAATCTAATAAAATAGAAAAATTCTGCAAATATTACAATATCACCCTTGGTCATTTCACATCATACTATCCTCAAGGAAATGGATTGGCTGAGTCTTCGAATAAAATTTTAGTCAAAATCATAAAAAAATTGTTGGAAGAAAACAAAAAGGCCTGGCACAAAAACTCATCCATGCATTATGGGGTGACAGAATATCCCCAAAGAGATCCATAGCCACATCCCCTTTCCAGATCATTTATGGAACATAGGCTATTTTTCCTACTGCATTGGGATTGTCAGTGATGAATCTGTTACAGGAGCAGGAGGCGAAAATAGATGCCAATCGAAGAAGAGATGATGAACTAATCAATGTACAACAAACCATGGAAAAGGATTTCCATAATGATCAGTTGTGCCAAGACAAGATCAAAGAGGTTTTCGACAGACGCACCAAGGCAAATGATTTCAAACCGGGAGACTTGGTACTAAAACACGATGCCAAAAATGAAGATAAGTGAAAGGACGAGAAGTTTGACCATCTCTGGCTGGGACCATTCAAGATTACAGCATACCGTGGGAGTAATGCATACATACTACATGAGAGTAATGGAGACATCGTTGGAGGAGGGCCTGTGAATCGCAGGTTCCTCAAACATTACATCGTTTAAACAATCATCACCCTTCCCATTCATTGTACATAATCATTTTTGTGTTTTCTTTCGCATAAAGAGGTTAGAATAAAAGAAGCATAGTTGAAGCTCGAGGTGAAGGCCTTGAGTTATGCTGGGTCAATTTTGAGTTTTTGAATAAAAGCCATCAGATTCAAATCACATGAATAAATTGCAGCCCAATAGGTATGCACTTGGTCTACCATTCTTTTCTACCTTGCACGGAGGATAACATCCCCAGTTGGAGCCTATGTTATCACCATAACAATTTTCTTCTGATGGAATCCAAGTCTCAGATTTAGCGAGGGGCTAGATCAGTGTGGAGATGCAATAAATTTGGAGGACAGGGTCACACCTAGCGGAGAAAGGAAAATATAGCGGAGACGCGAAAATTGATGGGGCCCAACGGGCCACAGATCTTAAAACAACCCAGATCGACGGTCAGGAGACGTATCGGGCGAGGAAATAGCACAAAGGTTAATCACTCGAGAGCAGGCCGGGGAAAATACCGTGGTTTCACCTCGCAGACATGTGGCGCCACTAGAGGCATATCGAGGCGAAAAGTGGTCTACCCAAAATAGTTTTGTCTCACCCTCGATATCGAAAAGCACATATAACATGAGGGCCTTGACCATTATTTTATGATATTTCAAATCGTTCGAATGTTTGAAAATTGGCGCAAACGCCTGTTCAAAACTGAAGCTCAACAGTGAACCAGACTCACACATTCTTCACTAATTTAGATGTATTTTTCATCATGGCCATGAATCCTATCATTTTATCCATAATAGGGCAAGACCATGCCTCTAAAGAAGAAGCTCTAATTGACAGAGACTCCGATATATTTGACATAGAAATAACCATCTCACCCATTTTTGTATCTAGAGCCAATTTGTTAGACAATGTCGGGAACCAAATACCCTTCCTCGAAGAAACCCAAGAATCCATGACCCCTTACGCCATCGAGGTTGCATTCCCTTTTCCAAAGTTCATAAGATGGTGTGCAGAACAATTCTCCCAGTAAGAAAAGGTCATTTTGAATAAGTTAGGGTTAGAGGTCCTGTGAAGAATAGATAGCCCGTCATTTCGACATGCCCTTAGTACACCATAGTCTTCCCCCCATAGCGTTGGAGCCCTTCGAGGAAGAGAAACTAATCACAGTCTATAAAGAATGTCCCCCGAGGTCAAAACCCTATTTTTGCAAACCATTTTTAAACCTGAACATCATTCTGAGAGTTTGTTGTTGCCCATGAATGTAAGTGTCATGATTATTGAGGTCCAGTGGGCCTGTTCCATACTCAATTTTTTTTTAGGATTGGATAACGACAATTTTGTAGTAGAGGTCATGTTGGGTTTCCTATTGACCTTTTTTCATTCATAGTCGAATCAGTCGATCTGTATCAGTTTTGAAGAGTTCACAGCTGATAATATGCACAGACAGCTGGTAAATTTAAAATCACTGAGACACTTCAGGTATTACACGCACTTGCTGAGAATGTTCCTGGAAACGAATAAGATAGAGTTCATAGAATATGCATTCATATTAACTGAATGCAAAAGGATCACAATGCTCATTTTTATAAATAAGATCATGTCTAGAGTTTATAGATTAATCTTCAACACCGACCTACCAAGGGTTTTGGAAGAAATGAAAATTTCTTTACATCCAACTCTAGAGAACAAAGTAGGAGATTGGGTGTTGTTCATGCAGTCTACTGTGATTTGGGTATATGGTTATCAAGAGGGCCCTTACCTTTTTCCTGTTTTCTTGACTCTCATAGTCTTTGCCCTGGAGTTCATCAAGCAAAGAATCATCTCAGAAACATAACATTTTTTGAAGATGCACAAAGCATCTAACTTAAAGTTTCCTTTCATAATAGGACCCTTTGTAGTAAAGAATAGATCTTGTTTGCCTCAAATCCAGGCCAAGATCAATGAATTTGGGTCTACACAGTTAGAAGGAAGTAAATATGATCCACACTAGGTCATATAAAAAAGAAGACTAATGAGAAAACAAGGCACCTATGAGCATGAACATGTTAAGGATTTGATAAAATGACAAATTTGGAAACCTGTGCAGATATGGAAGTCACTTTGCAACCTGATCAACCACAACAAATAAAGTCATCCCCGCAGTAGATCCAGACACATAAAACTTCTCCAATGTTGATTATCAAAGATCCCAAGATGAGTATTTATAACAAGAGGAGCATTTCAAAGGCCCTAGGTGCCAGTGGTCAGCAAAATGTTCCCAAGAAAATAAAAATCATGCAGTCCCCACAGATAGTAAACCTGGAGGAGGAAGAACCCAAAGAGAAAATGATCATGGATATGGTGGATATCAGAACCAAAAATGAAGAAGCTAATACATAGAGCATTCCACAGTGTGAAAGCAGCTTAAGAGCTTTCACCAGCAAGAAACATGTCTTTAGTAAGGCATCTGGAGGGGTCTACCAATCCAAAGAAGATTTGGCAAACCAATACATTCTGAAAGGAAATATGGCCATGAGTGAAATTAGAGATTTGTTACCTGAAGTAGAAAGGATCTCCAAGCACAAGTCTTCCATGTTCTCAGTCAGGGATGTAGAAAGAAATACATTTGACATAACGGTGGCAGATGAGGATAAAGTGTCTGAAATCAAGTTGCATTATGAAAATATTGGTGTCCCGGATAAGGTAAAATTCCACAGAAACGCCAGTGACATGCTATATTTAGACTACCTAAGTCTGAGTTTGAGGGTTTCAAGACTAACAACCCATGAACTTAAATTAGATGCACAATTAAAGTAGGAAAAGGCATCCAACAAATCTTGGAAGACCCAGGTCAAAATATTGGAATCTGAAGGCCCTTAAGGGGTAAAATATTCCTTAGATGAGAAAGAGAAGATGATCCAAAGCCTGAAGAAGAAGATGAAAATGTCTACTATAGAACATCCACAGACAATAGAGCTGGCTGCTCTAGAGCAAGAAAAGGAGACATTTAGAAGGAAGCACTAAATTACAAAGCCAAAGTATTGTAGTTGGAAAAGGAAAAAGAGAGTTGGTCACAAGGACATGAAATAACATCAGACATAGCTGCTATTGTATCTTCTACTGCAGAAATTGGGCCTAACACTGATGGTCTGGTTCAGGCTATGTCTCAAGTTAGCCTGAAGGAAGGGGAAACCAAGAATCTTAGAGGAGATATAGAAAGGTTGCAATAAGAAATGAAAATCAAGAATGAGAAGATGACCCAATTCCAAAGGGAAAATCAAGAGTTGTAGGAAAGAGTGAGCAAATTGAAAACGAGGTTGAAAGGTAAAGGACTTTTGCAGGTAGCTAAACATGTAATATGGGACTCTATTGCTGCTGAGGCTGCCAAATTCAGGGTATACCTAAATTTCATAAATGACAAAGAAAACATGGTTGTCACTGCCCGAAGAAGGCGCACAGTTGTAAATGAAACACTAGAGAAAAAACCCTCAGAATGGGCCCAAAACACTATAAATTTGCTTAATTTTGTTCCTACCGCTGATCTCTAAACCATTGGGGTCAAAGAAAGGAGTGCAGTAATCATTTGGGCTAGGAGGATCATCGCTAAGCACAATTTGCTCAAGTCAGTTCAAACCAAAGCCATGCAG
>JZKD02S1712872.1:324195-334576 GCA_000966675.3 Picea glauca
TATGCACTTGATAGATGATTGTTCCCATGTCATCAGTGATATCAAGCCTCAAGACTCTACATAGCCTAAGGCCAATTCAAGGAAGTCAAAATGGGATAGCAACAACAAAGGAAAAATTGCCTCTCAAAGTGGTAAATACAGTTTTTGATTATGTTTTATTATTGTTCTATTGAGGACAGAGGATTGCTGAAGGTTTTGGACAACAAACTATTTTGGATATTTTGGATTTTATATGTTTGGATATAATTTGAAATATCATTGATATTTAATTTTCAAATTATGAGAATGATTATGGGAGCCACAAGGAGGAATGTGTTTGATTGATTGACTAGTTATGTTTATTTTTGTTAAGAAATTAAGGGAGTCACAAGGGGTCCCACCCACTAGTTATTATTTATTAAAAGACCCTTATGATTATTCTTATATTAATTCTTCCCCTGAACTAAAAGTTAGTTGAGTTTTAGTTAACTTAACTAAATGAGGTAGTTAAACTACTTCAACTAATTTGGAATGCATAAAAGTAAAATGAGAAGGAATAACAAGAGGAGAATAGAAGGAGAAAGCATACTAAGGTTTTCTCTTGAGTTTTATTGAGATAGTTCAGTTTTTATTCATTCTTCAATTCATTAAAAGACTAATTCTCTTTTATGACAACAATGTCCTATTGCAGACAACAAGGTTCAAGGCTGAACCATATCATTTAGATGTGTGTTTCAGAGGCATTGATCTATCTTTGATAGTCTCTGTAGACTTGTCTGTTTATGAATTAGATTTCATGACTGATAAAGGATATTGTGTAGAGTCAAGTGGGCAACAATATGTGGCAAACTGATTCATATTTGAAAGTTTAGTTTTTACTTCCTCTCAGATTCCTTTTGTATGGATTCCATTGGGGATATCTAAGTTTGACTTTGGTCCAAACTCCCTCAAGGATTTTTGTAAAGAGAACGCTTCTTTTGATTTCTTAGAGTGAAATAAGCGATTGTTATTCTGTCTCATCTATGTTTTTTTTTGACAGAAACGTTTAGAGAGATTTGAATTAAATGTGGACTAGCCATTGTTCGGTTACAAAATGGTAGATATACATTGAGAAGATGCCTGCATAAAGCTAATCTTCACTACTAGAAATACTAAATTTGGGCGATCACCCCCAGAAGCGGGTTGGTTCACCAGATATTACAGATTTATTTTAAAGCCTTGACTTCTATACAAAATGTCAAGGTGCTTGAGATGGGAAGAAATCTCTACAGACCAAGAGGCTTGCTACTCTTTGGGGTCCTTCTTCCATTCGATGTTCAACTTAGACATTTTGCCTTCCAGCTGACCGATCCTTTCTTCAAATTTGTCCTTTGGGTTCTTCAGCTCCTGATGTAGTTTGCTGAGCTCCTCTGTGAATCCAAATTTTACAGTGGAGATATCCTGCTCCAATTGCTCCAACCGCCTGCCTGCCTCTGAGTCTAAGTTCTCTAGGAAGTCGAGTTGATATTGTAGCATCTGCTTCAAGCTTGCCAGTGTTTCATCCATGAGTTTCAGTCGTTCCTCCATGGTGAGGTTGCTGCGGGAACTAGCGGCCATCTCTCCTTCCCTATTTCGCGTGCTCTGATTCCTCACGGTCGGGTTCTCTGCACAACTAAGAATGGAACTGCTCCTAGGCTGAGGATGCATCACGAATTTAACCTTGCCCTCCCTGCATTCTTCATTTCTCCCTTCTTTGAATTCCCCAAGAGGCATGGTCGGATTGTCCTGCTGTCTCCTCTGTGCTTGAGATTCGATCTTTCTTGGGCCGTCCTCTGCCCAATTCGTCCTTTCACGCGCCCTTCCATTGGATGAGTCTGGGCGCTGTTGATTTGGTCCTGTCCCCCACTTTTCCACTTGCATGAGCCTCTCTCTTGATGTAGAGGTGGGTCAAGGTATGTCCACCGTGGATAACTGGTCGTTTATATTCATGCGTCTTGGTGCCAAGAGGGCACCTCTATTTGCCTCCTTGTCTGCTTCCTTATTCAACTCACGTAGAACGTGAAACAACTGGTATGAGTTGAACCTTTTAAGGAGGAGGCAGACTCTTTCCAGCAAATTATTGAGCTATGCGCTTTGAGTTTTTGAAGAATAGATAATGGCACTAATTAGCATGCATGAGTCTCCTATGATAATCAAATTTCGGATTCCGTTCCTTCTGGCTTGGCACAGGCCTTGCCATAATGCCATTGCTTCTGCATAGTTGTTGGTGGTGATGCCTAGGCCAATGGTGTATCTCACCATGACTTCTACGTTAGGACTTACAATCATCCCTCCTCCTCCTGCTTAACCTAGATTCCCCTTTGAGGCCCCGTCGAAGGACAGGATAAAGGCCTTCCTTTCGTTCTTCCAATTGGAAAATTCCTTTCTCCCTGTCCTTATTTCCCAATTCTCTTGAATTATGGTGTTGACTATGTTTCCAGTTTTTATTTGCATTTTAAACTGGGCCAGCCAAAGCTCTTCTTTTTCTTCCAGCTTCCTGCTGTAATGAGGATGACGATGGTAACTGGCCCATTCACCAAAGAGTTCTTAAACAACTGCACTTACTAGTGGTGCGCCCCATTTCTTGTCCCTGAAAACTCTGTTGTTTCTTTCCAACCAAATCCCCCATAGGATAAACCTTGGGATTTCTTGCCAAAACCCCAAGGCATAACTTTTCTTTTGAATTTGGAAAGGATAAAGGGCGTTCCAACTTTGGAGGAGGGTCTTAATGTCTTGGGGGAGGGGAAGATCAGTTTGGAACCCAACTGCCAGCCTCCATACTTCTTTTGAGTAAATATAGTTGAGAAGGAGGTGATCTAAAGTTTCTTCAGCTTGTTGACATAGGGGGCACCTGAAGGGGCCCTCCCAACCTTTATTTTGGAGGTTGTCCCCTGTTTGGATGCTGTTATGACTGAGGGTCTAGAGAAATAAATCTATTTTGGGAATGGATTTAGAGTTCCAAATAGATTTCCAAAGGGTCGGGTTGGGGGGGACGTAGGGGATGCTTAGGAAGGTGTTATATCCCAATGAGGTGGAGTAGGGTTGAGTGTTCTTCCCCCATCCTCTCTCATCCTTCCCCTTTTTTTTGAGTGGGGCTTTCCCCTGAAGACTGAGCTTTAGGACGCACCAGTCATCTTCTAAGTATGGAGGCATATTGCCTACTTCCCATCCTTTCCATGACTTGCTTTTGTCATTCCCCCACACTGAAATGTCAAAGAGTGTCTTTAGATTTTGCCCGTCCATCCATCCTTTTAGGCGCTGCAGGTCCCATCTTAGTTATAGAGGTGGGTCACCTAGAATAGAGTCCTGCCATATTTTGATATTTTTCCTGCTTCTCGGCACCCAAGTAAGGTGGGGAGTGAACAAGGCCATGGCCTTTTTTCACAGAGTGAATATTGGGGACCCATTAGCCTCTCTGCAGGGGTTTTCTATGCATCTCTTCCTTGCGCCTCTGAAGTATTGTTTCCATAGAGCTTCCTTGCTCCAGGAAAGATCACCACTGACAATGTGCCATAGTAGCTTCACCCCTAAAGCCAGATTCTGCACTTGGGTTTTTTTGAAGTTGAGTCCTCCTTCCAAGAGGGGCTTGGATATTTTGTCCCAATTTTTTAGGTGAAGTCTCCTACCTGTCTTCTTCCCCCCTTCCCACAGGAAGCTCCTCTGCATTGCCTCCATTTTTTGGATAGTGGAGCTTGGGGCTAGAAGCAAAGAGTTCTGATAGATGGGTAAACTGGCCAGGACGGATTTGATTAAGACTATCCTCCCTACTAGAGTTAGCCAATTCGCCCCCCCAGGAGGACATTCTCTTTTTAATCTTGTCTATTAGGTGGTTCCATTGTGAGGCCCTTGGAGCAGCCTTGAAGATAGGGATTCCTAGGTAGGTGAAGGCCTCCCAGTTGGTGTGCCCTTCCATCCCCAATACTCTGGAAATTCCTAGCATTTCTTTAGGTGTAATGTTCCATCCATAAATCTTACTTTTTGTTTGACTTATCTCGCTTCCTGAGACTGTAGCATATGCATCTATCTCCTCTTTGAACCTTTTTTCTACTAACGGACTTGCCCCTCCCAGCCGCAAGGTGTCGTCCGCAAATTGCGCATGGTTGATTTCCTTCACGCCTTGTGCTATTTTTAGCCCTTGGAGGTTGCTTTGGATTCTGTAATTTTCTAGCTGATAGCTAAGAACCGAGGCCTGGATTGCATAAAGGAGGGGCGAGAGAGGGAATCCTTTCCTTAAACCTCTGGACGCTTTGAAAAATTTTGTTACTCTTCCATTTACCATGGGGGCTATCCATGGCGACCCTATGCAGGCTCTAATCCAATTCACAAAAGACTGGTCGAATCCAAACTTCCTCATTACCTCAAATAAGAAATTATGATTAACTCTGTCAAAAGAATTTGCAAGATCTAGCTTAATAATCATACCTTTATCTTTTCTGCGGAGACTGGAATGAAGAGCTTCTTGCACGAGGATTATGTTGTCTGCTATTTGCCTACCTTTGATGAAGCCTCCCTTGTTCTCTGGTACTATGAGAGGAAGATATTCTGTCTCATCTATGTTAATATGTGACTTCGTATTTTTTCTTTTGTATCCACATTTACTTTTGAAATATGTTATATTCAGAAAATTAGATAAAAATGTTAAATTTTGCAGAAATCTTTTATTTTAAAAAAAAATCAACCTAAGCCCTTGTAACTAATACTTGTAGGTTGGGAAACAATTTTTAAGGCTATAAACATAGGGTGATATTCCCGACTATCTTGCCTTAGCCAATAAAGATTCTAAAATGCTTGAGTAAGATAAATTCATATCTTTTCCTCAACATGGTCCAAAGAATTTTTTGGTTCGAACATTCTTTGAAGACCACGATACATTTCATCACTCATGCACTTCATTTCATGAGGATGAAATCATTCCCTTAAAAATCGATACACCAACCAATTGTAATATTTGTGCAAATATGTGATTTTATCTCCAGACTTTGATTGTAATGGTTGTTTCTCTTTAAAGAGAGATCCTTGTAGATAATAGATATGTACAGAGATAAAATTAAGCATTGTTATGTTGTAAGATCGATTCTTGAATATTGTGGATTGTACCACTGTTTTCTGAAGTAATGGTATAATTGCAGTTTATGGATTCTATGTGTGTGTTCAAATCTTCTCTTCTGTAAGTTTATTTTAAGAGTTTCCTTGTTGGTACGGAAAGGGCCCACTGATCCAATCAAGGTAAGCTTCTTTGTATTTAGTTGTGAATATAATTATGGTTTTCTGTGTGTGTATAAAATAATTATGTGTTTAATCACAACATCTAAATTTCTTCTTGTTCTGTTTCAGTGACACACTTGATAGAATACAATATAGATATGTGATAATTTTGAGTAAGAGCTTTGTGTGTAATGTGAGATTTCTAAGTGCGACGATTTCTAAGTAATTAATTGTCATCTTTGTGTGAGTATATGAAGACAATCATTTGACTAAATTTTTTAGTGTTTGTTTAGACTAAATGCTTAGTGTTTGTTTTGATTTTCCAAATCCAGGGACAAGTTGGATCTCCATCTTTCACCATATATGAGCCTATAATGGAGTATCCCACCATACCCATATTTTTCTTCTAGAATTGATTAAACTACACGTTGCAAACACATGCACAATCAATACCTCCATCTCTCACCCTACATGCACCTATAATGGAGTGCTTTACCCTGCCTGGTATTTCTTTCAGGCTTGATTTAGTTTACTTTTAAGAATATGTAGAGTGTTATTTGTGGATTAGTTTAGTTTCTCTAGGAGGTAGATTCAAAGTTCATGTTTCCCTTTCATGAGCCAACAATGAACAGATCCATCACCTGAGAAAGAACTTTAGATTATATGATTGTTTATGAGTTTTTTCTTTCTCATTTTTGAATTGTGTGAAGAGTGTCATTTAAAAAGTGTGAAAATAGAGTATTTGGTTTTCTTATAGGCTATACTCATCAGAAATAAGAATTTATCTGTTATCGACACCTATAGTACATCAACTATATTGATTATGAAACCAAATTGACATATTAAATGATTCCAATATATTGAACATATAATTGCACCAACACTTACAATGAACGAGCTTTAGAAGAATTTCTAATTATAATATGGTTTTTCTAATTGTGATGGTTTGTATAAAGGTACTCTTGTAGCCAAGCCAAAACAGGGAAAAATGTAAGGGATCTTATAAGCAAAACTACCAAACCTACTCCAGGAGGTGTTACAAGGATAGAACTAGGGAATCTGCTAGAAAAATTCAAAACAGACATCCTAAACACAATCAGCACCTAGTTAGACACCATGAATATAAAAAAGAAACAACAAGAAGAAAATGTTACTTTAGCAATTTTTTGTTCTCGGCGTAGGAAGAGACATCCTGAAAAATAATGTCCTATTAATGTAATTGAAATTTGTGGTATTTTTACAGAAGATGACCCTACCAATGAGTTCCCTTCGTTACCTGGACTAAAATCCATTTTTAATGGAGGAGGATAACCTCAGGAAACATCATATCCCCCCCTAAGAGAGCATGGAGACAACAAAATCCTAATATGTTTTTCGATCCTACCACACAATACGGACAACAATAATGGATTCCTCTAATGCCTTACTCTCAACGAACACATCAACAACCACAATTCCAACCTTGGCAACAAGGATGGAGGGGACCTACATATTGGAATGTTCCTTTTCAACCACCAAATTTTCCTACTTACCCACAATATACTTCCAATATCTCTCATTTGTTACCTGGGTTTAATACACCTGATCTACCTCCACCTTCCCAACTGCAAAAACAACTCACATTTCCTTTGAACCCAAATCATCAACAACAAATGCAATTTTCACCTAATCCAAACCCCCCTCAGCCTACCCCTATTCCTGCAAAACCCATCCCTAATCCAAACAACAGACCTACACAACCTGTACAGAATCTTGAAGTACATACTTTCCCAACTTATGTGATAACTCCTACTTCACTAAATGAAATTCAATTAATATTTGGGAAAGTCTTGAATAAACCAAATTCTACAATGGTTATTCAAGAAGAAGAACACATATATAATCAACCAAATGAAGAAGAAGACATCCCTGTACAAGAGGAAATTCCTCCTCACACTCCTCAACCTTATCCGGAAAGGTTACTTGTGAAGAAACCTGAGGTACCTCTAGGAAATGATTTAGAAGATGAACTAGGGAATGTATGTGTAAATATTCCCCTTTTTCAAGCCATCAAAGATATTCTTATCTATGATAAAATTATAAAGGATCTTTGCATCAAAAAGCCTAGAAGGAAGAGGAAGGAACCTCTTGTTATAAAAGTGGTTGGACAACTATCAGAATTTATATCATAAATGTCATCCAAATATAATGATCCAGGAAACCCAGTGGTAATTGTAGAAATTAATGTTATTTCTTTGTAAAATACACTTATTGATCTAGGAGTAACAATAAATGTTATGATTGTTGACACTATGTGAACGCTGCAACCAAATCACTTAAGGCCAACCCAAACCTTGTTGGAACTGGCAGACAAATCAGTCATTAGCCCAACAAGAAGTTTAAATGATGTAACAGTCACCCTAGCCTCTTGGGAGTATCCTGTGGACTTCTTGGTAATTCATTCAAAATCCTCCACACCTAGACATCCAGTTGTGCTTGGTCGACCTTGGTTGCCACTACTGGTGCATTTATTAGATTTCGGTATGGGGAGATGACAATTTCTAATGGGACCCACAGCCATAAACTTATTCTATTTCCTCCTGCCCAACCAACCACTGAAGTTTCTTTATGGTTGGAAAATACTTGTGGGGAGGAGAATTGTGATTAACTCTTGTTAACACTTGAGAAAGCAAAGGTAGTTCAATAACAAAATGAAGAACAAATTTTAAGCATATTTTTATCCAATACATAATGTATTGAGTATCCTCAATCTTTTATAGAATTTTCACATATTTTCAGCCCTGAATTTCAGGAGCTCTAGCATCCCTCCACTTCTACATTATTTACTATATCAACAATAAATAAAGAAGAAGAGTCAGTTGTTCAGACTATTGAAATTAGTCCTGGGAAATCTCTATATATCAATTCTAGCCTAAAATCAGATCAAATGCAAGGACATTCTGATGCTTTTGCATGGGATTACTCTAACATGAAAGGAATTCACCCCGATACCTGTATACACCATATTTACACCGATGATCAAATCAGACATGTTATGCATCCCCAAAGAAGAATGAATCCATCGCTAAAATATATAGTGAAAGAAGACCTCAAAAAACTCCGACATGCCAAATTTATTTACCCTATTTCAGATAGCAAGTGGGTATCCCCATTAGTTATTGTCCCAAATAAGAATGGAAAGTGGAGGATTTGTGTGGACTTTAGAGAGCTGAACAAGGCTACCTATAGAGATTATTTTCCTTTTCCTTTCATAGACTGGGTCTTGGACAAATTGTCTACAAAGAGGTACGTTTTCTTTCTTGGATGGGTCTAGTGGGTATAACCAGATCCAAATTGCCCATGAAGATCGACAGAAAACCACATTTACTTTCGAATGGGTTACTTATGCTTATAGAGTCCTTCCCTTTGTTTTTTTTAATTCCCCTTCCACCTTTCAGAGGGTTGTTCTAGTTATTTTTTCTGATTTAACCCATGACTGTGTATAAATCTATATGGACGACTTCATAGTATATGGGGATGATTGTCAACAAGCATTGGATAATTTGGAGAAAGTATTGATCATATGTAGAGAGACTAATATTTCCCTCAACCATTAAAAATCTAGAATGATGTGCATTGAATGGATTGTCTTGGGCCATCATATTTTGGGTATCGAAATAAGGGTAGATCCTGCCAAAATTGACATTATTTCTCAAATCAGAATCCCTAGCTCACAGAAGGAAGTTAGAAGCTTCTTAGGGCATGATAGATATTATAGGAGATTCATTCAAAACTTCACAAACTTGGCTGCCCCACTGTTTAAATTGTTAGCAAAAGAGGTTGAATTCCATTGGGATGAACAATGTCAGATTTCTTTTGAAATTTTAAAGAAAAATCTTTCCATTGCCCCTATGTTAAGAGGACCAAACTAGTCTCTTTCCTTTCATATCTTCACTGATGCCTCATATACCTCTTTGGGAGTTGTTCTAGGAAAAAGAGAAAACCAACTTTGTTATGCTATCTATTTTGTCAGCAAAAATCTCTCCCCTACCGAAGTAAATTATACTATCATTGAAAAGGAATTATTATCAATAGTTCACGCTATTAATAAATTTAGACACTACATAACAGGGTATGAGGTTTTTGTACACACAAACCACTCAACCATTAGGTTTTTAATGAAAAAACATGTGACAAATGCTAGAGTTACTATATGGATGCTACTATTGCAAGAATTCAATATTACTATCATTGACAGACATGACAAAGATAACCTTGTTGTTGATTTCCTATATCGACTTATTCATACAGGTGATAATGCACTAGTGGATGACAATTTTCCATATGAAATTATGTTTTCTATTTCTACTTACATTCCTTGATATGTAGATGTGGCTAACTATCTTGTAACAAGAAAATTACCTCAGAATATTTCCCCTCGAGAAAAACAAAGGATTGTTCAGCTGAGTTCAAATTGTATGTGGCATGATGATTGTCTATACCGTATAGGGCCCGATTTGGTGATTAGAAGATGTGTACAGGAAGATTAGATGTATAACATCTTCAAAGCTTGCCATGATGGTCCATGTGGAGGTCATTTTGCTGATAAGAGGACAACATACAAAATACTACAATCAAGATACTATTGGCCAACTATTTTCAGGGATGCAAAGAATTATTTGGCCAGTTTGAATGATTGTTAGAGGATGGGGAAACCAACTGCAAGTGATGAGATGCCTCTCCAAGCTCAGGTAGTAATTGAACCTTTTGAGAAATGGGATTTGGACTTCATAGGACCTATCAACCCCATGTCTCGAAGAAGAAGGTATATACTTGTATGTACAGATTATGTGACTAAATGGGTAGAGGCTAAATTTTTGTACTCTGCAAATGAACAATATGTTGTTGATTTTCTATTTGAAGACATGTTTACTCATTTTGGTGTGCCTCAAGTGTTGATTAAGGTTGGTTGTCATTGATGTCAACCCTTGAAGAAAGCCCTGTAGCACAAAGGTTGGGTAATGGACCCAATATTGTTTGATGTAAAGATGACTCATTATTTTCTTTTCATGGTTTATAATAAGCAGAAATGGATGAACTCCAAAGTGGTCCCCTTATGGTGAAATCCCTCACGGGAAGATGCTTTGTGGATTGAGTTATCCTAGAAGTATGGTTAGAGAACCCATGCTTATTTGTGGAA
>JZKD02S1712872.1:334626-346423 GCA_000966675.3 Picea glauca
TAAAATAAGGAAAGTGGGCAAAGTGACCTAGAAGATGTTTTTAAGGAAGCTACTTGGAGAGTATAAATAAGAGGCAAGGGTCTCTCATTTAAGACACACTTGAGAATATTGAATAAATATATTTGTGTGAGGTAACCAAAGGATATCTAAGCCGAATTTTTGAGGAAAGTGAAGAAAAGAAGGCTGGAATTCAAGGAAGGATAAATTATTTTGATGATGCTTTCTAAGGTATGTTTTTTCAGGTCATCTCACCATTTTCGCAATAATTTTTTTTATATATTGAGTCAGACCATGATATTTCTATTCCATTGAGGAAACATATCCAAGTATCTGTGGTAAAAAATTTAGCTCGTGGGTCATTTTATTTTTGGAGTTACACTGCATGGAAAATAGGGTTTGTGGCTAGTCCTGAAACTAGTCAAAAACAAGTGTTTTAGGTAAAAACGTCGTAACTTATTCATAACTGATCCAAATTAAATAAAAAAAAATGTTTTGGTTAGAGTATAGTATTTTATATTCTTTTTAACAGTTTCATATCAATTCAACAAATATTTAGTGCAGGGCACTCTCTACAAGGTCTCTCTCTAGAATAAGCTAAAATTCAGCAAGGTGTGGCATTTTTTCCATAACTCCTTTTTTGAGAGGTTCCAAGTAGTGATACCTGGAGGAATTGCACAAAACACATTGAAGAAAATTTTATATCAATTTTAGAGATTTATTCATTACAGGTACAAAGTTATGATTATTTCAAGTTAGGGTTGTTGACTAATCCAAAACTAATCTTGTGAGACTAAAGAAATGTTTGATGAAAATGCTAGTCTCTTGTTGTTAAAGTTAAGGAAGTTTTGTAGGTATGTGATCATATACACCAGTTCTATTATAGAGTTACAAATCATATTTGGATGATGAAATTGATGAGGGCTTTTGGTTGAGGTACATGTTGGGTAGATGGTTGAGACAAGTAGTTGATGAGTTGGCACATACATGAGGTGTATAGTTGATGATGTTGGTACATATTGATGAGTCATAGTTGATGAATACTTGACACATGATTGGTACATACTCAGTACATGGTTGGCTTCACTTGTTTATGGTACAGGTTGATTACAAATTGTTTGGTACAAGTTGGTGCATGGTTGATGCACATGTTTATGGTACAGGTTGATTACAGGTTGAGCTACAGGTTGATGTATGGTTGATGCATGGTTTAGGTTTATTGGTACATGTTTAAAACAACATATCTCACTATGATAGTGTGACAGTGGTTCCATCATTCTACTTCTACTTCAGGGCGGTTGGACAGGGCAAGGACATGTGGTTGTAGCCACCTTCTGGTTGTATCCGAATAACATAGGGGGTGTAGCCTTCTTCTGGTTGTAGCCATATCATTGGGGAGTTGGAGATTCCCTCAAGTTGTAGCCTGAGAAGCTAGGGGGTTGGAGCCTCCTTCTAGTTGCAGCTGGAAAACAAAGGAAGTTGGTGCTTCCAATGAATGTAATTCTTCAAGACATATAAGATAAAGCATTGTGTGGATTTTTCCCAATTTGGGTTTCCACGTAAAACACCAATGTACTGTGTATGTGTGTGATTGTTCATTTATTATTGCTTATTATTGGATAATAATTCTACATTGATATAACACTTGAATTATTTGGAGAAAAAGGATTATAATTATGCTATTACTGATTCAACCCCCCTCTTAGTAATCCAACAATTGGAATCAGGGCAGGTTCCTTCAGAAATCAGTTTAACCATTGAAAGGTAGATCATGGAGAGTACCAACTCATATAAAAATGGAATACCACACTTTGATAGACAAAAGTATGCTTTTTGGAGCATAAGGATGAAGACATATATACAAGCATAGGGGTTTGAAATTTGACAATCAATTGTAGATGGATACATAGTACCAGCAATTCCACCAACAAATGAAAAAGAAGTGAAACTTGGTCAGAATAATTCCAGAGCTACAAATGCACTTTTGAATGGTCTCAGTGAAACAATATTCACCAAAGTTGCACATTGTAAATCTGCCAAAGATATTTGGGACAAGCTTTGAAATATTTATGAAGGATATACAAAAGTCAAAGAAACAAAAATTCAAATTTACAGAGGTCAGTTCAAACAACTAAAAATGAAGGAAGATGAGAATATTGCAGCCTACTTCTTAAGAGTTGACGAAACAGTGAATGCAATCATAGGATTGGGAGAAGAAATTGAAGAATCTGTAATTGTTCAAAAGGTACTAAGATCTCTTTCTATGAGATTCAACCCTAAGATATCAACACTAGAATAAATATCGGATATCAACTCAATAAGCATGGATGAACAACATGGAATCTTCACAACATATGGAATGAGAACTTAACAAGAAAATCCAAATGTAAAAGACGCATCCTTCAAAGCATCCAAAAGATGAAAGAAAAAGAAAAAGGAACAAGAAGAGTATATCAACAACAACGACGTCTCAAAATATGATGAAGAAGTGGCCAACTTTGTCAAAATACTGAACAAGGGAACCAATGGTAGGTATAGAGGTAAGCTTCCTTTAATTTGTTTTAATTGTGATGGTATTGGTCATTTTGCTCACAAATGTCCTCATAAGAAAAAGAGAAATGATGAAGGTTACTCAAAAGGAAAACACAAATATAAAGGAAAAAGGACTACAAAGAAAGATTTCAAGAAAAGCTTATGCATCAAAGAATACATCTCATCATCAGATGAAGATGAAATCAGTGACAGTGAGACAAGAAGAGTTCTATTCATGGCAGTAAATTATTCTGACAAAGAAGACTTCGAAGAAGAATATGAAGAAGCCGAAGAAGGATATGAAAAAGTCGAAGGTGAAATTGAAGAGGCAGAAGTTGACTATCGAGAAGAATTAATGTGTGCCATAGAAGTTATCAGAAGAGAAAAGAAGAAAAACAAGAAACTACAAGCAAAACTACAAAAGAAAAAGGATGCTCGAAAACTAGAACAAATGATCACAAGATTGAAGGTTTAAGTGGAAGAAGATAAAAGAATTGAAGAAGCACTCGAAGAACAACTAGAAGAAAAGGACAAGATCATTGGAAAGTTGGAAGAATATATTGTCACACTAAGAAAGGATATTCAAAAGAAAAATATTCAGAATAACTCAAAAGTTATGGATGACATTATCAGCAGTCAAAACTCTCATCTTGACAAGTCTGGACTTGGATACAATCAGATGGAAAAGGGATCAAGCTCCAAAACAATAGAGAAAGAAACAAATCCAAAAAGCTATGTAGAAACAATCAAAGGGGATAGAAAGATGTACAAGGAAGATTACAGGGGCACTCCTCCACCGAGAAGATTCATATTTCAGAGTCAACAACAAAAAGATAGGACTGAAGAAGAACAAGGATTCATAAGAGCACCTTCTTTCAAAAGATCTTCAACTCCCAGGTATCAAACTATATTTTTTGGTTTATGTTATGCATGTAATAATTTTGGACATAAAGTTGTGAATTGCAGAGCTAACAACAACAACAATAACAACTTTAAGAGTCATACACAAAGGGGTTACTCAAGAAGACCTAGTGAAACACAAAGAATAAGTTACAACAAGTTTGAAACATTGAGCACTAAAGTGGAATGTTACAAATGTAAAAATTTTGGACACGTGGCCAAAAATTGCAGAATGACAGTCCCTCCTAAAGAATCTCAACAAAATAACAATAGTCACAGACTAGAACCTTAGAAAATGACATGGATAAGAAATAAAGATCAATATAGAAATGAAGAATGCACAGTCTCTCTACAAGATAAGAAGAAGAAACACAGTTGGTATGTTGACAGTGGGTGTTCAAAACACATGACAGGTGATAGAGACAAATTTCTTACATTTTGAAAGGAAAGAAATGGATCAGTCTCCTTTGGAAATGATAATTCAACCAAAATCATTGGAGAAGGCACAGTCTGAATTGGGAACAAGAATAAAAAGGCACAAAATGTTCTACTGGTAGAAGATATGAAACATAATATTCTAAGTGTGAGTCAAATGTGTGACCAAGGTCATAAAGTTACTTTTGATTCACAAAAGTGTGAGATAAGAAGAGAATGTTCAGGAAAATTGGTTAGTATAGCTATTATCACTGAAATTTTGTCTGCAAATGGTTACAGGAATCCAATAGCTTCAAACATTTATGAGGTCACCCATGGACCAAAATTACCACAAAAAGCATTTCCAAAAGGTCTAAAACTATACAACCAGTGATAAAATTAAGGTGCACTATGACTACACAGGGCACGCGCACACATGTGCGATCCAGAAACGCACAAAAAGTGCACATGCACACGATGCGCGACTGTGGTCACTAAAAGACGCGCACATCTAAGAACGATGCATTTATGAGATTGGTCAACCTCCCACCCACTTCTGGTTCAACTTCCAAGTTGATTTGACACCCAAATCTCGGCTGAATACGACTGGGTGGCTGGTCAAAGACCTAAAAATGACCTAAATAGCCTCTTTTCACACTATAAGTTGGTTGCACAATACCTCAAAGTGGTTCTATAAAACAAGGCCATGGGTGCACTTTATTTTCAAGGAATTCATTTGCAAGGTTATGCTTCTGCTATTCTCTTGGGGAATCCTCTTTTCTCATCAAGAGCATACTAGCATCATTACATTGGGCAATCCATCTCACCTCTTGAGTGGATTAGCTTGGGATTCTTTCACCATTTCATTTAAATTTGTAAGAAGAGATTAGTTGTGGGGGTCCAAGAGCCCTCCTTTGGAGGAAGAAGGGACCCAAAGTCCTCTTTATTCTTGGTGTTTTCTTTCACTAATATAATCCTTGCCATTGGTGACATGAGTCTTATTGGTTTTTTGTTCTTATGTCCTTATGCTCAATAGTTTAGTTGTTATTTTATTTCTTAGATTTTTCTTTTATGTTTCTTTCTCTAACCCTTTCCTTTACTGTTGTCTTTCTTAGCTAACCCAAATAAGCTTGTAAGCACCTCTGTTTTGCTCATTTAGGTGACAAAAGAGGCGCAACAGATTGGCGACTCCACTGGGGAAAGGTATCAATTTCCTACCCCATTTGGGTTTTTATAGCTCTTCTTTTGGCTTATTTAACCTCCAGGTACCTTAACCGGCCCAAGCCGACTTGCAAAACATCCAATTCAAAGCTGAATTGAGAGAATTCCATCCAGAATTTTCTTCACGGTAGTGTGTCAGTTGTGTGTGGGTTTATTGGCCCACAATCACGCATCGTGCGCACGTGCGCCAAATTTACTGTGTTGTTCTGCGCACTTGTGCCCAAAAGTCTGTTTGAGTCTGCGCACAGGCACTCAGTGCGCCTCTGTCTACTTTGAGACCTACGCACCTATGCATAAAAATACACATTGTAAGCTTGTTTGTGATTTGGGGAAGGCCCCTAGCCTTCTTAAAAATGATTTCATGCATGTTGTAATCTGCACCACACTTAGTTCCCTCTCCATATAAAGGGATTAGTCAAAACACATAGGCACTTAGGGGGTTTAAAATCATTATTTACTCTTTTGCTTTCATTTTTCCACATGGATGGCTTTCTTTGACTAAGAGTATAAGTTGGAATCATTTGTAATCACATAAAACTTGCATTGGAACCATAAGTTGGATAACAATCGTTTAGTATGCTCTTCTCTCACGCTTCAAAGTGACCTTGAGAATCAGAAAAAGGTTGTAGGAAAATTTCATCTCCCTTAAAAAGACTAAAACCTTTAAGAGAGGACAAAATCCCCCTCGGGACTCCTCTTAGTTTATTTTTCAAACACATCTCAAGATTGTAACGGGCCCATACATGCCCACGTGCTACAAAGGTAGGATAGTGTTGAAATTTACTTTCTCAGATTAAATCACTAGGGAAGTTTAAAGGTTTTGTAATGGGCCCATACATGCCCACATGATCACAATCTAGGATAGTTTCAAAGCTTTCTTAGATTAAATCACAATAGGGAGTTAAAGGAATAGTAAAGGACCCACATGTCCACATGCTAGTTTCCTAGGGAATTTTGAATTACACAAGGTTGTACCAAAGACATTTAATTAATTAGGTAATCAACACTTGTAAGGACCAAGAGAAGTCCACATGCAGCAAGGTGACACCTAATTCATTAAAACGTTGGCACACTTTCGCTCATTCACACACAAAAGTCACTTATCACTCACATAGTTTTCATCTCAAAACGTGGAGGTCAAAGTAAGTTTCCTCCAAAGGGATTCCGAAACACCCCACCCTTTTCTTGATGAAACTATCCACTCCCATTTAATTTCAACGAGATTGGCTCACACCCCCAATCTCTCAAACAAACCACATCTAAAGTTTTTTCTAAAAAATCGCTAAGTTTTCCTCCACAGGAGGTGGCAAAAGAAATTTTTTAGCCTAGGTAGGATTTCAGGGATAGGCATCCAAATAACTCCCTATTATCTGGTTCTCATGTTGTCAAAACAATAAAAGTTGTCAAATATGGAACTGAGAATTCTCCAAGTCAAGTGTTCCTAACACCATAAGGCAGGGAGATACCTGTGAACGGTTGAAGGCTGAGGTCAGGTTGTTTTGTGTGTCCCCCCTTGAGGCACCCACCTCTTGGATGGGATCCAACCCATGACCCATTTCTTAGGCCGAAAATCTAAATGTCACACTTTGACCGAGGTACCTAGTGACCAAATTTTAGGACATCTACTCAGGTGGCAATTGTGGGCTGCAATTGCACCTTGATTGGATTTTGTGTGGATATTGGGAAGTATCGATAGCTCTTTCGAGATATGCCCCCTTTACCCCTCATTATAACTGATTACTTCATCCTTCACTAGTTTCTCTTCCAGTGACTTCAGGCCCCACTGTTGAGTACTATTGGAAGGTCCAGTGCTATTTGAGAGGAAGGACATTACATATTTTAGGACACGAGCATTTGTTTTCTTTGATCCCCCACCTGGGAAAAACCCACTTATCCACATATATGTTTCTTTTTCAAAATATTGTATGTATGATGCACTTCTGATTACATTTGATTTAGATATGTATCGTGTAAAGTTCAAAAAATTGCAACAAAAGGATCTTGTTTATTTATTACTCTCACCAAAATTCGTACACATCCACTCAGCTAGTCAGACATCATAAGGGACCCACAGAACCCCCATCGTTCCAGATGCTTGCTAAACCTCCCTCCTATTTTAGGGGGAGTTACTAGTCTTTCCAACTCATTGGTCCCACCTTCTCACACTCCTGTGAGTGCCACTGTCTTAGGATCAAATTTTCTTGGTTCCACATTACTTGGGTCCACTTCCCAAGGTCCTCCGTCCACTCACTCTCCTTTACATGGAACAAGGGGGGCAACTTCCTCTCAAGGGGGGAGTACCAACCCACCTAGCACCCCTCAAGGGTCAGGTTCACAGAACACTCACACTATGGCTGGAACTAATTCTCCGCCACCACTCAAGATGCCATGTTTGGCCTCTCTTAACATACCATATCTAAGAAAAATCACAAATGATCCTATATTGCATGACCCCACATGGCCTGCAACACCTACCAAACTACCTTAAGACATCCCCAAGTTTGAAGGAAAGGCAGGGGATGACCTTGCCAACCATGTCATGAATTTCCACCTATGGTTCTCTTCCAACAACATTATGGATGATTCAATCCGACTACGATTATTTCAATGCACGCTCACTGTCCCATCATCCAAATGGTATGTAGACGAAAAATCGGGGTCCCATGTGACTTTCAAGTCCTTGGCCAAAGCATTTTTGACCTTCTTCCAATTACCAATCTGCCATGAAAATGGTCTTGAACTACTCTCTAATTTCAAACAAACCTCATCCACCCATATCGTTGATCACATTCACGAATGGCGTCGACGACATAGTTTGTGCAAAGCCGAAACCACCAAACAACAGTGCCTTGAATGGTTTCTCAGATCACTTGTCTCTCTCCTCGGTAAAGATGTAGCTTCCACCTTCCCTCAATCAGAAGAAGAAGCCATCAGTAAGGCTCAACAATATGACCTCATATATTCACAATCAGGGTACTTATACACAATATTCCTTGACCTCTGAAAACCCGTGCCATTCGGCCAAGACAAATCCGGGATGTCTCACTCAGCAGAAAGATTGATTGGAAATACCATGCACCACAGTCCACAACCCCAACAACCACCGATGTATGGCACACCTCAATATCCACCGGCATATGGGGGAACCCCTTATTACCNCCTTATCAAAAACCATATCCTGTTTCTCTTTCTCCACCCATCAGTGGGCCACCACCGACACCCACAATACACCCACCAATCTAAACAAGTTCTGGTACTCTCTCTACCTCAGCTTATACTCTAAGTACTAGAGAAAGTGCCATGCCTTCCTATGTACCTTATGGATCATTACCCCCACAGAATCTGTACTTCCCATTCCCTGGTCTTCCACAACCCATGGCTCCCCCACACCCTCATGCTAGGGTGAATTTTGTTCAACCCTCTCCCCTTTAGAAATATCAAAATTTTGAACAGCTGAATACGGAAAATCCGACCCATCAGTCGAATAATGCTAAAAAGAAAGGAAAAAATAGGAACAATAGCAACCCAGGTTAAGGTGGGAATCACCCCCAACAGAACCAACCTACTGGGGGAAATCAAAATCAAGGGAATCAGAACCCCCAGGGGGGCAATAACAATGAGCACTAAGGGAGAAATAACCATACTATTCGAACCACCTTCCCTTGCACACTTTGCGGTTAGTTCAGTCACTATACTCATCATTGCACCCAAATCACTAATTTTAAATGGATGAAAGACTCATGAAGTGTACCACACTCTCCAGCATTGCCTGTCCTTCAACAAGCCCCACAACAATACAACCAACAACCTCCCCCAACCGTGTTGCAGAATCCCATTCTGCAGGAGGGTGTGATGAACACCCAACAGGACACACAGCCTACCCCACCACGGTTGGGACAGTATCTCAATCTAATAAATCCCATATATTGTACTATCCTTCTCACCAATGAGGAAGAAATCCTTCTGCAAACATGTAGTTGTCAATACCGTGCACCCATTGAGTCTCCTCCCATTCCCCCAAAAATAATCCCAGCACCAACGGGGACCCCATTGGTGATTCTTTTCCCTAACGCAAAAACACCTCTTCACATCCCCTGCATCCCATTGCGCAGGAATGTCCACAACCCACAAGCTAGGGAAGCTCATAATTACAGTTCGGTCGATGACTTAGCACAATCCTTGGCTGCCATGTGAGTCTTAGAAGTCCTTCAAACTTGTCCCACTCAACGAAAATCATTACTTTCCACCTTGGGGGCAGTCAACCCCGTAGATACTCAACTCATCACATTTGATCTCGACAGTGGAGAGCCTCGTCTCCCCGCTCTCATCGCTTTTCAAATCCCAGTGAAAATTAGGAACATTATAGTTCATCGGTGCATCATCGATGAAGGTGCATCCACATGCATTATGTCCAAGTCTATATGGAAGAAACTTGGTTCCCTTGATCTCATACCATCTTCCATTACCTTAAGAGCTTATGACGGATGACCATCTTCTCCTGAAGGGCTCTTCTAAAATGTCCCTGTAGAACTCGGGGGAAAGACCATTCTCATCGAAATTGAATTTATCGATGGCCCACTCGATTATAATATCTTGTTCAGTCATAGCTACATGTACGCTATGAAGGTAGTTGCCTCTTCCGTCTTTCAAACCATGATGTTCCCCCATAACGAGAAGATCATTACCATTGACCAAGTTTCACATTATGAACTTAACCCTTCTGCCAACATCAATAACATTCTCCCTCTCATCCATACTAATCATGAAGCATACCCGCTCATCGAAATGGGTCCCAGAATTTTCAAAGAATTTTCATCCTTCCAATCAGGTATGCGTCGTATCATCCAAAGGAACTGACATGAAGGATACCCTTCCTCCCAGGGAGGCTTCTATTGTATCTGATGTCCCACTAGTCACAGAGCTCCCCCATCATGAGCCTCCTGTGAGCTCATCAACTCCACCAGTTCACAATTTCACCTCTCCCCAAGGCCATATCCCAGTTTGGGACACAGTTCCCCAAGCCATTACTCAAATCCCCTTCTTTTACCCTCCACCAGGTGTACAAGCTTTCCAAATAGCCACAATGCTTACCCTCCCTAATATGGTGTTGGAAATTCCAGTTTGGTATTTACATCCACCAGAGATGGTTCCTCAACCATTCCTTCCCCCCCAAATGGAAGGAATCCCAATGATGATCCCATACTCACTCCCACCATCCCTCTACACCCCCACTCACTAACTTCCCTGCCACAACTGGGGGCAGGAGAAAGAAGAAGGAGCCCACATCTCCACTTCCCCCATGCGTCGAGCCTCCTTGCGTGCTATGTGAGAAAGATGGACACCCAACCAACAAATGCCTATCTCTACCCGAGTTACATAACCTAATTCAACCCGATCAAACACCATCACTGCTCACCACTATAGAAAGTACTGCCACTATCTCCCCTAATGCAAGTAGAAAAGGGCTGCGAACCAAATTCACTTGCGCCATATGTTCCGAATATGGCCATTATACACACCATTTCCTAGCACTACCTCAATTCTGGTAGACATTAGTCACAGTACGCCAAAGCTTCCAAAATGAACCCAATCTAGTTACATCATCCCTACCGAACATCACTGACATCCATTATGTCACGACTTCAGTCAATGAACATATGAGATGCCCTTGCTCTCTATGTGAATCCTTAGATCATTTTACATACCAATGTCCTATGATCATCGAATACATGCAACGCCAATCGACCCTGATTCAAACTCCTATGCCCCCTACAGAATCGATGGTTGACCTTACCTCATCACTAGAGATTCTTCATATCATTTCTCTTGAACCAGAGGCACTCCCTATTCCTCCGTGGTTCTTGGATGACTTATCTGAGGATTTACCCCCAACCCCCCCCAATTCTCTCGTTCATTTACCTACGAAAATTTTACATCCAACTACCACTAGTACTCCTCAGTACCTTGATATTTGGTTTATGTCGAGTGAACCATTGCAATATCATTGCATCATCCCCCCTGCTTCTTCATCCCCAAAGGAAAACCACACAGTGATAGTCACTGATATCACTCTTTTAGATCCCTTGTATTCCCACCAATTCCACTGTGACGAGGACATACTCGAGGAATTAAACACCCCTGACTACCCATGGGATGAGATACACCATAGAGCGCTCTTCTTTCCACAGGAAGCCTTCACGCTTCCTAACCAACACCCCATACATGCAGTTGAAACCAAGGATTTTATCCCATCAGGGCATATCGACTGGTTCAACAACCCCATTCCTGCCCCTGATGCTTTTGAAGAAGGCAACATGGCCAATATTTCCCCAACCATTAAAATCGATATTTCCATCAAAAATGGAGTCATCAAGGAAATCACCATTGACAACGCATGAAATCCTCAAGAAATCACCACCTACAAAGCCCTCTTCCAAGAATATCGGGATATTTTATCCTGGTCATACACAAAAATGCCTGGCCTTGATCCCTATATTGTCGAACATCGCACAGACACTGATCCGGATTATTTTCGGCACGAAATGAGAGCGGAGATATAATAAAGAAATGAACAGAGATATCACGTATATCCAGTAATATAACAGAAATATGTCATATATGCAACCATAACACAGAGATACAGTAATACACGATTTCTATTAATGAAATAAATGTACAGAGACTGTAAAAATACAGAGTGAAAGACTCGCTAGAATGGTGGCAGCTTATCTCT
>JZKD02S1712872.1:355073-407161 GCA_000966675.3 Picea glauca
GAATGGAATTTTACTCTGGCGGGCCACCTATCTATACATGGCATGAATCTATTGGTCCCGAATCCCACCGCCTATTACTATCTGACGTACCTCATCACCTCGTGACGTCATTATCCACCTTTCCCGTAAGAGTCACATCCCATAACTTCATCAGTATTTCTCCCTCGTTCACCTGTGGCGAGTCCCTTCACCATGGTATTTTCCCCCAATCGATAACTGCCATGTCACTCATCCGTATGCTTCATTCATGGTCACCTACCATCTCACGTTCTAAATGAACCGTTGGCCATTTATTACTGGCTAAATTATCTGTTAACTAGTTGACCTGTCTCCCACGCCCAACAAAGACCCATTTACTCAAAACTACCCTCACCCTTCATTCCTTCACCATTTACCCACTCATTGCACTAGAGAATTTACCCCATTTTCCTCTCTGTTACAGTCAGTCACCCACATCTATAGTTTTCTCTGCTAACTTTTGTTTTATTTACAGGTATTGTTACAGTAATGGCGCCAAAGTCAAAATGAACAGAAGGTGAGGAGAATCTGTTTCTCCCGCCTCCTGTCGATCTCGACAAGATTCCTCTAGCCGAAAAAGACTACTTAATCGCAGACACAAAATGCGATTACGACTTCGTATTCCTACATTCATGTCTTAAAGAAGTATTTGTGGACCAAAGTGACGAAATTGGACTCTGGGAGTCCAACCTACCCTTGTATCTTTTCCCCCAGATTCACCAATTCCCAAAATTCACCCTCAAGTGCCAAGCCCACTATATCCCCGAGCAAAGAGCCATTGTGTCCTCGTCTGGGGAAATTAGTTTCCTCATCATGTTAGAAACTATCGACCAAATGATGCAAATTTCCCGAGCTGACTCTGCCTCACCCTTTAACCTCGAAATCATCACAGAGCTATACCAGAAGCTGTCATTTCCTCAAAGAGCTCAGATTTTTGAGCTGTTTTTTCCACAATCCACTCATCTCCCCACTACAAACCCCCCTTATTCTTCCTCCCTGTTCTCAATAAAATGAAACTAGGTCATCACGTCACTATGCACCTTGCTGGGTTATTTTTCAGATCAATGGGTAGATGAACCCATTTTGGGGTTTCTGTCTTTTTTCTCTACCGATGAGAAACCCACTACAAAGTTCAACTTCAACACATTCCTGGTGGACAACATCCACGAGAAATTCATAAATTTTTCCACAGAAGGAATGTTCCGGTATTCTTCAATACTGGCATACCTGTTCATTTTCTTCCAAGTGGACAAATTTGCTTTTTCTATGCAGAATATGGAAGAAGATGGTAGACCCTAGGCAACAACCACATGGAATTCTCTGCTCAGACATAACTCCATGGAATTTAGTTTCAAGTAGTTCATCGAACAATTCTACCACCCAGTGGTAAGTATTCTCAATGGAAGACCCGAACCTAGAATTAATGATGAAGTTCAGAGGATCCTACATCTCTCAGACCATACAAAGACTGGGGATTGGTACCTGTACCAAAATCACATTGAGATCAAAGTCTATGGGTGAAATTTGGCCCCATATAAACTACCCAAGTACTTTCCTGTCAAAATTTTTGCCTTGGAATACATAAGGCAGATGATAAACTTGGACGATATACATTTTGTGTCTTTGAAGAAGAAGCAACAACTCAGAATCAAAGGACAGATTGGGTTTTCCATCTGCAACAGTCAAGGCGTAGGGGAGGAAGAAGACATATTGCTAAAGGAAATTAAATTCTTTGTTAGTTTCACATGGCACTATGATCTGTGTGGGATAATTTCCGAAATGAGGATAAAAAACAAGAATATCCCGTATGTTCACATATCTAAGACTGAGGTAGAAAAATTTTCCAACCAGACGGAATGGGAGCCAAATACTTTGGTTGAGATGGAACAACAGGACCTCCCAGCCACTGTATCACAGAAAACAACACCACAGGCTCCAAAAGAGAAAAGGCCTAGGCAAGATCTTTCACCTTCTGTTACTGAAGTATCATCTGAAGAATTTTGACTACATACCAAGAGGCCAAAGGCCAGTCCGTCTCCTGAACGAGCTGGAGAAAAGGAAATTCCATCCACTACAATGACAAAGGTTGATCGGTCGCTCCTCAGTACAAGTAGCAAGTAAATCATAACCACAGTATTACCAAAGAATCCTATGGATACTCCACCAATCAACCAACTAGGAAAGACTGGACCGAAGCTGAGTATCTTTTCGAAATATGATTTGATCAAGAAAAATAATCAGACTCTGACCAACAACACATATGCCCAGTTTTGGAAGCAGATGACGACTGCACAACACAGACTGCTATCGACAGTCGACACTGAGAAGGGAATAATGAACATGGAATTTCTCCAAGCACAGGTGCCAGACCCAAAGGTAATCATTGATTACAAAAGGGCAACTTTTGAATTCCAGACTAAGGACGTGCATCCAGCTGATCAAATGGATCTGCACATGAAAACTGGAGAAATGGTTTTCTCCACGTTGGCACATGCTTCCACTACTACTTCCAAGTTACAAGTGTCTTTGAATAACGTCCAGACCCAGTTGAAGTTGGAGAAAATATCATCCTTTACCAAGGATAACAGGATTAAGACGTTGGAGGAACTGGTCCTCAAGATCGGGTATGATTCCTCGAATGTGAAAGCAGTCGAGGAGATGATCAAGGAGAAAAATGACAACATAGCGTCTTTGGTGAAACAATTGAAGCTGCCACCAACAGTAGACTCGTAGGCAAAGGAAATAGTGGAGACAGGAGGAGAAAAAAATGAGATTCTTAAGTTGATCATGGAGCAGAATGCACAATTGAAGGAAATGGAAGATGAAATGGAGAAGCTAGTGAAAGAGAAAGAATCGTCAAAACCCATGGAATTCATTCCATTGAGTGCATTTCCACTCTCAGGAGTGAGCACAACATCACTAGCAGAAGTTCCATCGGCAAACCCTCTGACATCTCTAGAAAAGACGGTTGAATTGGATAAATATATGGAAGAGATGAACCTGCAGGAGACAGAGGCTAGCAGGCTCAAAAAGGAGATTGAGAACCTTCAGGAACTCAAATCTTCTTACCAAACCATCTACTCCAAGGAAAAACAAGTGTCAGACCAGCTAAAACAAGAGTTGCAATAGCTTTAGAAGAAAACAATGGTAGGCAAAACACTAGCTGAAGTCAAAGAAAGTGTCTGGACAGACATCACCAAGTCTATGAATGAAATATGGCCAATGATACTGATTATGTTTGAGAAAAATGAATTGGTATAGAGAAGTAAACAAGACATCGAGAACATTAGATAAGAACTGGGAGAGATGCCCACAGAGGCTAATGAAATCATCAAATTCCTGAATTCTAAAACCAGAGAGGAGTTGGAAGAACTGAGAATTGAGGATAGAATGAAGACCATCCTTGAGGTCAAGAGAGTCTTGACCAAGAGAGGACTGATGCTACAACTGGAAGAATAGGTTCAGGCTATGGACCTAGGGGTACAAAGGTTTTTCAGCAAGATTGAAGCTCTACAGAAGAAAGGTCTTCCTGGTTTGAAGGTGATAAATGACAAATTGATGACGCTCCCCAATTACAAAAAGAGACCAGCCTATGTGGCTAAGGATAGTTCAAAATTTTCAAGAATTCAAGGCAGTATCACTGGCAAGGCATTCCTAGACATGCTTCAGTTGGACATCAGCATATAGCATGAGATCCGATACATCTTCATCATCAAGCTTACTTTTTTCAAGTACACAGAGATGGATGAAGTCTATCGAAGGTTACTCAAAGTTAGCGTTCCCAGTCATCTTCGATGGGAAGAGATTTTCAACCTGATCGAGTAGTCAATGAGTTGTCCCAACCCAATCGGCTATCCAGTCAGATGAGGTCATACAGAGGCCTCACCAATGGTTCATACAGAAAACAACATGAAGTTTCAACACATCGTCAAACAGTTTCCTAGATTTTTGTAATTTGTTAAGTTAGTTAAGCTAAAAATAAATTTACCACATCCTGTTCTTTAATGACAGGATCGTTTGTAATTTTGGGTTATAAATACTTCACTTTTTGAAGTATTAAGGGTTGATCTTTACGCCCTGAGATCTACCAAACTATAATACTTTCAAGAGATCTTCCATTAATATAAAGAGGCGTTTTCACAGGATTCTTGCGTGTTCTCATTGGTGATGTTTTCCTTTCTAAGTTAAATGTTATTCTGGCTTAGTTACGGCACTGTTTTCTAAATCTAATATTTGAAGTTACAAGCGTTGTAGGATTTATCTTCGTATACCCTATTTCTGACTTTAAATATTTTAGTGTTGTATCTTATGCTTTTACGATAAATAAATTCTTAACTGCTTCTTTGTTGTAATTGATATTCTCACCTTTTCTGCTATTCCTCATTTATGCTGCTAAAAGAATCCAATGATTGCATTATCTCGCCCTGTGAAAAGTTTCTTTGTTTTCTAGTTTAGATTTTATTTCATGATACAGACCCCATAGCCCAATGGATGTGTAAAGCTCTCTCAGCCAACCCAACGAAAACTACAACAAACAAAACCAACATATTTTATTTACCTAGCCTAATATTTTAAATTTGAAACATATCTAAATCATATAGAGAGATCCCTCTCTGAAGCTGGTAGGGATAGATCCCATCTTCGAAGTGGTTGGATAAAGTTACCTCTCGTAGATCTCTTATTTTCTGACAACCTTTAGGAAATTTACAGAGCGTTAACATAGTGGCGACCATACTGGGGAAATAGAACTAAACAAATTTTAACCTCACGTCTTCTTTTCCTTGGAAGAATAGTTTTCTTATGAAATATTTCAAATCTGAGAAAGAAGTAATTTTTAGAGGTTGTTAAAAACTTGCACATATTATTTTCGGATTCATAAAACTAAAAGGTATATATATATATAAATCAAAAAGAAATCTGCCTCCCAAAAGAGCTTATACTCGATCTCACCCAGACCCAGAACCTGCGATAACAACTGCTAATCCAGAACAATTGCTAAGGAAAAAGACCACTGCTGAAGGTTCAGTAAGACATAATGCCCTTCAGAAGTCCCCTTCTCTTCCAGAGGAGCTTGTTTCCCTTCAGGATCTTGACTTTGACATCCATTTCAAACAAAGCCCGTTCAGAACAAAATATGATAGCTTTGTGGCTGAAACCGTCCTAGACCCAACCGTATTGCAACCCTGGACCCCTGAAGTTCTATCTCCCACTGCTAAACCTCAAACCACTCACTCTGTGCTAGCTAGCCCCTCCTCATCCTCGTTTTCTGTCACCACCCCACCTATCATCCAGGTTGTCGTCCCGCCTCCTCTGCCTATCATGGTAGTGAGATATGCTCCCTTGGTGTTGGCCGCACCCCTTCATGCTATGGCCCAGGACTATCAAACGAGACTTCCACAGTTCGATGGAATAGGACCCTTGAGTTCCCAACAACATGTTGATAAAATGAATGATTATTTTGACCTGCAGGAAGTAGATGAAGCTGACGTTCAAATGAGATTGTTTGCACAAAGTTTGATGGGTAACGTTAAGAAATGGTATAAAGGTTTACATGTTGCCTTAGTGCTTGACCTTACCACATTTCAAAGAAGTTTTCTAGACAGATGGGAGGTAAAGAAAAACCCTCTCCAAATCTTGTTAGAATATGAAAACATCAGAAGAAATCAAGGTGAGACAGTGCAAGATTACTGCACCCGTTTCAATAACCTGTACAATGCAATTCCAACCAATATTAAACCTCCACAAGGTTTGGAATTGATTAAATTCCCTGATGGTTTTGACACCGATATGTCATATCAGTTAAGGGAAAGAAAATACACCACCCTGGAGGACATGCAGAAAAGTGCGATAAGTGTGGAGGCCAACCTGTTGGAAAAAAGGGCATGACAGAGGACAGAAAGGAGAGTCACAATCAAAGAGGAACCTTCCACATCAACTTCCTTTTCCAAATTGGATTCCTTGGCCAGAGAAATGGAAAGAATGATGGAGATACTTACCGTGTCCGAAAGAAACCCTCCTAGAGAAAACCCACCAACTCCTCAAATTCAGAATCCTAACTTCAGAAGAAACCCTCCCCAAATCAGGTAGAGAGATCTTAGGGATCAAAGAGAATAGAGAGGCCCTGATCAATAGATCAGACCGCCCCTACAAGAAAACTATTCCAATGAAGGATATGAGGTAATTGAAGAACCAGAGGATACACACATAAACCTCATGGACATTCACGATAATGAAGCAATTTTCCTCACCCAGGATGAACAAGAAATTTTTCTTCTTTCTCAGACCAAGGTGAGCGAAGAAGCTGAAGATATCGAACAACAAGCATTTGAAAATTCCATTATGGAGGTGCACTGGCAGTACAATCTGCAAAGTAAAAATACAAACAAAAGTTCTCCAAAAAAGGTGACTGAAACGAAGAAGATAGTCGAAACCAAGAAAGCTCCCGAGCCTTCTATCAAGAGGATCCCTGAAAAAGGTAATGCTGAAGTTCCAACAAAAAGAAACCTTACTATTATGAAAATATCATCGTAGACTGAGGTTTCATCAACTAACCCACCAAATACTTATGGCCAGAAGATTGTGGTGGACAAATTAGAATTTCTATGCCAAAGCAGAGCACCTACACCTTTCAGCCTCGAAGGGGAATTAGCCAAAGTAAAAATTCCCATTCCCCTTTCTGAGTTGATGAGAAAATATGCTTACCATTCACAGGTAATTAAAGCACTGACCATTGAACCTGATATAGGCATGAAGGCCTTAACTGTTGGATCGATGAATCATTCGGATACTGTAAACCTTACAAATGATCAACCTGAAATCCTGTTCGGACCTGAAGTGGATGGTCAGACCGACAATGGTGCCGTTGCTCCTTTTTACATCAGCCTTAATATACACAACCTGATTTTGCATAGTGCTATGTTATATTCAGGTGCTTTCCATAATCTGATGCCTAAAGAAGTGATGGAAAAACTGGGACTTGAGGTTACTAGACCTTACAAGGACTTACACCCTTTTGACTCCAGTAAAGTTAGATGTATTGGTTTGATCAAGGATCTGTGGACATTCCCCCAAAATATGGTATGTTGTTGTCCCGGTCTTGGGGGGGCAAGTTGAAAGGTACTTTGTAGTTGGATATGTCATATGCCACTGTTCCAGTTTTTGGGCAACAAAGAAGACTATACAGAGAAACACTGATGAAATACATGGTTAGCAGTCAAGAAACACCGCATAACTATCCTCTCTTCTCTGTGCATTATGACCTGGACTCCTTTATCCTATACAATGATGGTGATACAGGAGAACAAATCACTCAACTGGAAGAGTATACATCTGGTCTGGACGAAGACCAAGAAATCACCGAGGCAGAAAGAAAGAAAAATGTGATAACGAAAGAATTGCCAATGGATTTCTGGAGCATGGACTTTGATGGAGCTGTAAGCAAAGAAGGAGTTGGAGTAGGAGTTTGGTTGCACAATAAAAGATCCAAGTATTTGGAAAACCATTCTTACAAATTAAATTTTCAATGCACTAACAATATTTCCGAGTATGAATCCTTGATGCTTGGTCTGAAACTTCTAAAGAAAGTTGGTGCCAAACAAATTATGGTAAGAGGTGATTCTGAGTTAATAATAAAGAAAATTAAAGGTGAGTATGCAACAAAACATCCTTGTCTTAGAGCTTATAGGAATGTTATTTTGGATGCCCTTAAATGTTTTACTGAAGTTGATTTGCAGGTGATGCCTAGGGGACATAATATTTTGGCAGACGGGTTAGCTATGTCAGCAGCCACATGCAAGATACCTTTTTGTTCCACTGGCCCATACACAGTGGAGGTGAAATGCAAACCAACCATCCCAGAAAATGTTAGATACTGGCAGGTATTTGTAATGATGATCAAATTGAAGATTTCCTACAATGTAAAAATGATTTCGAGTGTACAAACATAGACTTAGAAAATGAAGATGAAAATGTAAAAAGACCTGATTTTTGAAATGACAGTGTAAATAAAATAGATTCAGGAGAGTCAGGTGAGGATGAGATAGAAGCTGATGTTTTGCATTTAAAAAGTAATGTTTTACCTAGGGGTTTAGTTCCTTTAGAAGACATATTTGATTTTAATGATGTAGCTAAAAAATCGAAAATTGAAGGCAGTGGTCAAGAAGTAGAAGATTGTAATACAGGAATAGAAGAGAAACCCAAGATGGTGAAACTTTCCAAATCATTACCCCCTAAGCAGAAACTCAAATACATTGAGCTTTTCAAGGAATATTCAGACGTATTTTCCTGGGGTTATGAGGACTTGAAAGCTTATGACACAAGCATCATACAACATAGGATTCCAATAAAAGAAGATCAAAAACCTTTCAGATAGAAACTTAGGAGAATCAATCCCAAGCTACTTCCCATGATAGAAAAAGAAATCAAAAAAATATACGATTTTAAAATCATAGTCCTGTTATGATTTTCCAAATGGGTTTCAAATTTGGTCCCAACATGAAAGAAATCCGGAGAAATCAGGCTTTGCATCGATTTCCGAAATCTGAATAAGGTCTCTCTAAAGGACAATTACCCATTGCCAAAAATGGACCACATATTACAAAGGGTAGTCGGATCCAGTCGAATCTCTTTACTGGATGGGTTCTCAGGTTATAATCAGGTCCTCGTTCACCCAGATGACCAAGAGAAAACTGCTTTCACAACACCATGGGGTACTTTCATGTATGTGAATATGCCTTTCGGGTTGATGAATGTTGGGGCCACTTTCCAGAGAGTGATGGACATTGCTTTTGTGGAAGAACTTGGAAAATTTATTGTCATCTATCTGGACGACGTAACTGTGTTTTCCCAATATGATGATGAGCACTTACGACATCTTAGATGAGTTTTTGAGAAATGCAGGAAATTTGGGATTTCCTTAAATCATAAGAAGAGCCTTTTCAGATTAGAGGAAGGTAAACTTCTAGGGCACATAATCTCTAAGGATGGAATTAAAATAGACCTTAGCAGAATCGAGGCCATTCAGAAATTAGAACGCCCAAGAAATATCAAAGAGTTACAGTCTTTTATTGGAAAATTAAACTTTCTGCGAAGATTCATACCCAACCTGGTTGAGCTTCTCAGGAACATCACAAAGATGTTAAAAAAGGACACAAAAATAAAATGGGACACCGAGTCCAGTTAGTCTTTTGAACAAGTCAAATGCACACTCACGTAGGCTCTAGCCTTGATCAATCCTGACTTCACCAAAGATTTTTATCTTTTTTCTTTTGCCTCTCAACATATCATTGCAGCAGTATTACTACAAAAAAACATCGAAGGGTATGAACAACCCATAGCCTTTTTCAGTAAATCTTTAAGAGATGTTGCTTTGAATTATAAAATAATGGAGAAAGAAGCTTTTTCCTTGGTGAAAGCCATAAAATATTTTAGAGTATACATTCTCCATTTCCACACTATTGCATATGTTTTGAATGCAGTAGTAAAAGACATTTTAACCTAGGACAATCCGGATGGATGAAGAGGAAAATGGATTGCTATCATTCTAGAGTGTGACATAGAGATTAAGCCCACTAAACTGATTAAAGGTAAAGTTCTAGCAAATTTAATGGCTAAATCAAATTTCCATGCTCTTGACATTAATTTCTTCGCTGCAATAGATGAACAGGGTGAGTAGGCGACTCCAAGCGTGAGAGAGGTATTTCTCAACTCTCCATGGTACGCAGAACTGATATTTGTTTTGCATAATTTACAAGCTCCCCCTGTTATGACCAAAACTAAAGGTAGGTTTTTGAAATTGAAAGCATTAAAATTTTTCATTCTAGAAGGCAATTTGTATTGGAAATATCCTGGAGGTATTTTGTTAAATTGTTTATTGAAAGATGAGGTTGAAAAAGTACTGCAGGATTTTCATGCAGGAGATTGTGGTGGCCATCTGAGTTGGAAGACCATAGCCAACAAAATCCTCAGAGCTGGATTCTATTGGCCAACTCTATTCACTGATGTGCATCATAAAGTGACTTCGTGTCATAAATGTCAGCTGTTCGAAGGCAAAAGGAAACTTCTTCCTCTACCTTTGAAACCAATCTCCGTTGAAGCCCCTTTCCAGCAATGGGAATTAGACTTCATCGGAGAAATACATCCTCCCTCTTCGGGCTAGCACAGGTGGATTCTTACTGCCACAGATTATTTTACAAAATGGATCGAAGCAATACCAAGCAGGCAAGCCACTGATTTTGTCATTATTAAATTTCTTGAAAATAATATCTTGTCCCATTTTGGATGTCCTAGAAAAATTATAACTGACAATGCAACTGCTTTTCGATCTAAGAAACTCATAGATTTCTACAACCGGTATCATATTGGTTTGGGACATTCCACAGCTTACTATCCTCAGGGAAATGGGCTGGCGGAATCATCAAATAAAACCTTGGTAAATATTATCAAGAAAACTTTGCAAGAAAACAAAAAGTCACGCCATAACAAGTTGGTTTTCGTACTATGGGCCGATAGACTGACCACTAAAAGGTCAATCAATATGTCACCATATCAGCTGGTCTATGGCACAGAAGTAGTCTTTCCCACTTCCTTAGGAGTTATTGTCATGAAATTGCTGCAAGACATCCAAGCCGAGCTAAACGACTCCTAAAAAAGGACCAACTAGATGATCCATTTGCAGCAGTCCAGGGAAGAAGTATACAACAAGACTTAGGTAGTCCAAGAAAGAATTATGAAGATTTTTGACGAAAGAACTAAGGAGGATGATTTCGAGCTAGGAGATTTGGTACTGAGATGGGATTCCCAAAATGAAGACAGGGGAAAGCATGGAAAATTCGATAGTATGTGGAAGGGACCATACATGATTCAAGCATTCATAGGGAATAACGCTCTCTTGCTCAACAACAATGATGGGACAGATCTGCCAGGGGGACCTGTAAATGGCAGAATGTTGAAGCATTATTCACTGCCTCAGTAGGGACCTGAAGTCATACTTTCCATTGTACAAACCATTTTCATTTTGCTTGTGAATTTCTGAGTGAATAACTTTGGTCAGATGGTTGAAGCCCAGAGAGAAGGCCCTAAGCCACTAACCATTGTCTTCCAATTTTTTGAAATAAAACCAATCAAGCAACAAAGGAGACTATGGAGAAAGTTTCAGAACATCAAGAATCAGGATTCTTGGCACTTCACAAGGAGAGTACCATCCCCAGGTGGAGCCACTGTTATCACCCTATAATTTATAGGATAAACTAGTGACTAAAATGTTATCTCTTTAGTGTTTTTGTTTGTCAAATGATTTTTCATTCTGCAAATAATTTGAGAAAATAAATAGAAAAGAAAAGAAAAGGAAAAGAAAGAAAAAGAAAAAGAATAAAAGAGGGCATAAAAGAAATTCAATAGATCCCCATGCAATAACAGTGACTTGGTCCATACCTTTAAAGCATGGACAAGTTCTTTTAAATTGATGTTGATAGGAATAGTGAATAATCTTGGCTAAATTGTTTAATCTTAGCCAAGTGATCTAGGTTAGTTAGTGAATAAATCTGGCCAGATTGCCTAATCTTGGTTAGATATCCCCAGGATAGAGTAAGTTATTAGTCCAACAGTTTAATCTGGGCTAATTGTCATAGGAAATTAGGTTAGAACATAGGGTAGTTTGCTTTATTTCAATAAAACCAGCTCGATGATCAATGTTGGACCATGTTTTGGATGCTTAAAAGGTTGGTTGTCTAACCCCTTGGTGATATAAACATGTGAAATCTTGGGAACACCCATGATATGCACTTATCCTAAGTTCTCTGGGCGCATATTCTTTTCATGCCCACATTTATGCATCGCTCATATATCAATGGCTCAGATGTTCATGCCCATATCTATGGAGGAAAAGTCTTTCTAGACCCCCCCAACCATTCTACCTTTAGCGGTTTGGGGGGGGGTCCGGAATCAGAGATAATGTATGTGTGCATCTAGAAGACCCAAGTTTCAGTGCTTAGATCTACGGTCTATATTGGATTCTAGGCCCCCCCATCCATTCCGCCTTTAATGGAGGGGGGGGGGGGCGTCTAGAATGTGTGTTAAATATCACACACAGATCTGCGGTCGAAATCAAAGCACGTAGATCAATGACTCAAGGTATTTTTCGGACCCCCTAACTGATCTACCTTTAACGGTGGGGGGGGAGTGGTCCAGAATGGAATTTTACTCTGGAGGACCCCCTATCTATATGTGGCATGAATCTATTGGTCCCAAATCCCACCACCTATTACTTTCTGACATACCTCGTCACCTCGTGACGTCATTATCCACCTTTCCCGTAAGAGTCACATCCCATAACTCTGTCAGTCCTTCTCCCTCGTTCACCCATGGTGAGTCCCTTCACCATGGTCTTTTCCCCTAATCAATAACTGCCATGTCACTCATCTGTATGCTTCAGTCATGGTCACCTGCCATCTCACATTCTAAATGACCCATTGGCCATTTATTACTGGCTAACTTATTCGTTAACCAACTGACCTGTCTCCCGCACCCAACGGATACCCATTTACTCAAAACTACCCTCACCCTTCATTCCTTCACCATTTACCCACTCATCGCACCAGAGAATTTACCCCTTTTTCCTCTCCATTACAGTCAATCACCCACATCTATAGTCATCCCCACTAAATTTTGTTTTATTTGTAGGTATTGTTACAGTAATGGCACCAAAGTCAAAATGAACAAAAGGTGAGGAGAATCCGTTTCTCCCGCCTCCTGTCGACCTCAACAGGATTCCTCTGGCCAACAAAGACTACTTAATTGCAGACACAAAATGAAATTATGACTTCACATAACTACAATCATGGCTTAAAGAAGTATTCCTGGACCAGAGTGACAAAATTGGACTTTGGGAGTCCAACCTACCCTTGTATCTTTTCCCCCAGATTCACCATTTCCCAAAATTTTCCCTCAAGTGCCAAGCCCACTATATCTCCGAGTAAAGAGCCATCGTGTCCTCGTTCGGGGAAATTCTTTTCCTCATCACACCAGAAACCATCAACCAAATGATGCAAATATCCCGAGACGACTCCGCCTCACCTTTTAACCTCGAAATCATCACAGAGCTATACCAGAAGTTGTCGTTTCCTCAAAGAGCTCAGATTTTTAAGTTGTTTTTACCATGATCCTCTCAGCTCCCCACTACAAACCCCCCTTATCCTTCCTTCCTGTTCTCAATAAAAGGAAACCAGGTCATCATGTCACTATGCGCCTTGTTGGGTTATTTTTCAGATCAATGCGTAGATGAACCCATTTAGGGGTTTCTGTCTATTTTCTCCGCCGATGAGAAACCAACTACACAGTTTGACTTCAGCACATTCCTGGCGGACAACATCCACAAGAAATTCATAAATTTCACCACAGAAGGCATGTTCCTATATTCTTCAATACTGGCATACTTCTTCGTTTTCTTCCAAGCAGACAAATTTGATTTTTCTATGCAGAAGATGGATGAAGATGGTAGACCCCAGGCAGTAACCGCATGGACTTTTTGTCTTAGACATAACTCCACATAATTTAGTTTCAAGAAGTTCATTGAGCAGTTCTACCACCTAGTGGTGAGTATGCTCAGTGACAGACTCGAACCCAGAATTAATGATGAATTTCAGAGGATCATATATCTCTCGGACCATACAAAGACTGGGGATTGGTACCTGTACCAAAATTACACTGATATTAGAGTCTATGGGTGTGTGTTGGCCCCATATAAACTACCCAAGTACTTTTCTGTCAGAATTTTTTCCCTGGAATACATAAGGTAGATGATAAACTTGGATGATATACATTTTGTGTCTTTGAAGAAGAAGCAACAACTTAGAATCAAAGGACAGATTGGGTCTTTCCTCTGTAACAGTCGAGGCGTCGGGGAGGAAGCAGACAGGCTGCTAAAGGAAATGAAATTCTTTGTTAGTTTCACGTGGCACTATGATCCGTGCGGGATAATTTCCGAGATGAGGATAAAAAACAAGAATGTCTTGTATGTTCACATATCTAGGCCTGAGGTAGAAATTTTTTCCAACCAAACGGAATGGGAGCCAAATACTTTGGTTGAGACAGAACAACATGACCTCTTGGTCACTATATCATAGACAACCACACCACAGGCTCCAAGAGAGAAAAGGCCTAGGTAAGATCTGTCACCTCCTGTTACTGAAGTATCATCTGAAGAATTTCAACTACATACCAAGAGGCCAAAGGCCAGTCCGGCTCCTGACCCAGCTGGAGAAAAGGAAATTCCATCCACTACAATGACATTGGTCACTCCTCAGTACAAGCAACAAGCAGATCATAACCACAGTATTACCAAAGAAGCATATGGATATGCCACCAATCAACCATCTAGGAAAGACAGGACTGAAGTTGAGTATCTTTGAGAAATACGATTTGATCAAGAAAAAGAATCAAACTCTCACCAACAGCACATATGCCCAGTTCTAGAAGAAGACGTCGACTGCACAACACTAACTGCTATCAACATTCGACACTGAGAAGGGTAGAATTCACATGGAATTTCTCCAAGAACAAGTGCTAGACCCAAAGGTAATCACTGATTAGAAAAGGGCAACTTTTGAAATCTAGACTAAGGACGTGCATCCAGCTGATCAAATGGATTTTCACAGGCAAACTGGAGAAATGGTTTTCTCCACATTGGCACATGCTTCCACTACTACCTCTAGGTTACGAGTGTCTCTGAATAACGTCCAGACACAGTTGAAGTTGGAGAAAAAATATCATCCTTTTCCAAGGATAGCATGATTAAGATGTTGGAGGAACTGGTCCTCAAGATCGGGTATGATCCCGAATGTGAAAGCAGTCAAGGAGATGATCAAGAAGAAAAATGCCGACATAGTGTCTTTGAGGAAACAATTGAAGTTTCCACTGACAGTAGACTCGCAGGAAAAGTAAATAGTGGAGACAGAAGGAGAAAAAGATGAGATGCTTAAGTTGATCATGGAGCAGAATGCACAATTGAAGGAAATGGAAGATGAAATGGAGAAGCTAGTGAAAGAGAAAGAATAGTCAAAACCCATGGAAGTCATTCCATTGAGTGCATTTCCACTCTCAGGAGTGAGCACAACATCACTAGCAGAAGTTCCATCGGCAAACCCACTGACATCTCTAGAAAAGACGGTTGAATTGGCTAAATCTATGGAAGAGATGAACCTACAGAAGACAGAGGTTAGCAGGCTCAAAAAGGAGATTGAGAACCTTCAGGAACTCAAATATTCTTACCAAACCATCTACTCCAAGGAAAAACAAGTGTCAGACCATCTCAAACAAGATTTGCAATAGCTTCAGAAGAAAACAGTGGCAGGCAAAACACTAGCTGAAGTCAAAGAAAGTGTCTAGACAGACATCACCAATTCTATGAATGAAATATGGCCAATGATACAGATTATGTTTGAGAAAAATGAATTGGTACAGAGAAGTAAACAAGCCATCGAGAATATTAGATCAGAACTGGGAGAGATGCCCACATAGGCTAATGAAATCATCAAATTCCTGAATTCTAAAACCAGAGAGGAGTTGGAAGAGCTGAGAATTGAGGATAGAATGAAGACCATCCTTGAGGTCAAGAGAGTCTTGACCAAGAGAGGACTGATGCCACAACTAGAAGAATAGGTTCAGGTTATGGACCTAGGGGTACAAATGTTTTTCAGCAAGATTGAAGCTCTATAGAAGAAAGGTCTTCCTGGTTTGAAGGTGATAAATGAAAAATTGATGACGCTCCCCGATTACAAAAAGAGACTAGCCTATGTGGCTAAGGATAGTTCAAAATTTTCAAGAATTCAATGCAGTATCACTAGCAAGGAATTCCTAGATGGGCTTCAGTTGGACATTAGCATAAAGCATGAGATCCGGTACATCTTCATCATCAAGCCTACTTTTTCCAAGTACACAGAGATGGATGAAGTCTACCGAAGGTTACTCAAAGTCAGCGTTCCCAATCATCTTCGATGGGAAGAGCTTTGCAACCTGATCCAGTAGTCAATGAGCTGTCCCAGTCCAGTCAGCTATCCAGTTAGGCGAGGTCGTGCAGAGGCCTCACCAATGGTTCAACCAAAAAACAACATGAAGTTTCGACACATCATCAAACAGTTTCCTAGATTTTTGTAATTTGTTAAGTTAGTTATGCTAAAAATAGATTTACCACATCCTGATCTTTAATGACATGATCGTTTGTAATTTTGGGTTATAAATACTTCACTTTTCGAAGTATTGAGGGTTGATCTTTATGCCCTGAGAGCTACCAAACTGTAATACTTTCAAGAGATCTTCCATTAATAAAAAGAGGCATTTTCACAGGATTCTTGCGTGTACTCATTGGTGATGTTTTCCTTTCTAAGTTAAATGTTATTCTCGCTTAGTTACCACACTGTTTTCTAAATCTAATCTTTGAAGTAACGAGCATTGCAGGATTTATCTCCGTATACCCTGTTTCCGACTTTAAAGATTTTAGTGTTGTATCTGTTGATTTTACGATAAAGAAATTCTTAACTGCTTCTTTGTTGTAATTGGCATTCTCGCCTTTTCTGCTATTCCTCATTTATGCTGCTAAAAGAATCCAACAATTGCATTATCTCTCTATGTGAAAAGTTTCTTTGTTTTCTGGTTTAGATTTTATTTCATGATACAGACCCCATAGCCCAATGGATGTGTAAATCTCTCTCATCCAACCCAACGAAAACTACAACAAACAAAACCAACATATTTTATTTACCTAGCCTAATATTTTAAATTTGAAACATATCTAAATCATATAGAGAGATCCCTCTCTGAAGCTGGTAGGGCTAGATCCCAGCTTCAAAGTGGTTGGATAAAGTTACCTCCCATAGATTTCTTCTTTTCTAACAACCTCTAGAAAATTTACAGAGCGTTAACATGTTCCATCTTTGAAAATCTGTTGACTACCACAAAGATTGAATCACATCCTCTCCATGTCCTTGGTAGTCCCAATATGAAATCCATGCTCACTGCATCCCACGACCTTTCTGGTATGGTCAATGGATGATATAACCCTATGTTCTGCCTTTTTCCTTTTGTGTGTTGACAAATCCTACATCTGTCCACAAATTTCTTAACATTTGTCCTCATCCCTGGCCAAAAATATGAGCCATTTAGCTTTGAGAATGTCTTATCATGACCGAAGTGTCCGACCAATCCTCCACTATTTTTTTTCTTTCAGCAAATTCTCCCTCATGGAGCATTTTGGAATACATAGTTGATTGCTTCTGAATAACAATCCATCTTGGATCATATATTTGGTCCATTGGTTTCTGTCCCTAAGAATTGGATTCTTAGACGCCTCATACACCTCCTTAAAATCTGGGTCATCTATACATTTCTTTGATGTTATCAAAACCCAAAGTTTTGACTTTGAATTCCTGCATAAGAAAACATTTCCTGCTGAAGCATCAACAACTTTGTTAGCAGTTCCAGAAATATGCTTGATTACAAAAGTAAAATTCTGCATGAATTCAACCCATTTAACATGTTTTTGGTTCAACTTCTCCTATTGAGTCATGAATTGTAAAGCATGACTATCCCTATACAAAACAAACTCCTTAGGAACCAAATAATGTCTCCATTTCTTCAATGCTTGTATGACAACATAGAATTCTTTGTCATATGTTGAGTACTTGATCTTTGCTTCATTCAATTTTTCACTGAAGTATACGATCGACTTGTCATCTTGGCTCAATACCGCTCCAATTGCAAATCCACTCGCATCACACTTGACCTGGAATGTCTTGCTAAAATATGGCAAAACCAGAATTGGTTTCTCTGTGATCTTCTTCTTCGGCAGATTGAAAATATTCTCTGCTTATTTTGTCTAGTGAAAAGATTTATGTCTTTTCTTCACCATATCCATCATCGGTGCGCTAATCCCACTGAAATTTCAGATGAATTTCCTGTAGAAACTTGCCAAACTGTGGAAGCTTCATACTTCAAACACACTCTTCGGCGATGGCCAATTCTTAATCGCATTTACCTTTTCGGGATCCATCTTCAACTCATTTGCAGAGATAACAAAACCCAAATAAATGAGTTTTTTCCTCATAAATGATGATTTCTTCATATTTATCAGCAATTTCTCTTGCTGTAATCTCCTCATCACCGCAACTAAATGCTGTAAGTGTTCTGCTTCTGTCTTGCTAAAAAATAATATATCATCCAGATATACAATGATGAATTTCCCAATGAAATCCTTCAATACTTTGTTCATCAATCTCATGAAAGTACTGGGTGCATTTGTTAAGCCAAATGGCATGACAAGCCATTCATACATCCCCTCATTCATCTTCAATGTTGTCTTCCATTTATCACCTTCTCTCATTCAAATTTGATGATACCCACTTTTCAAATCAATTTTTGAAAAACATCTTGCTCCACTCAAGCAATCCATCAAGTCATCCATCCTTGGCAATGGAAATCTGTATCTGATGGTAATGTTATTGATTTCCCTTGAGTCTGTACACATCCTCCAGCCTTTGTCTTTCTTTGGGCTGAGCACTGTTGGAACAGAGCATGGACTCAAGCTCTCTCTAACCAACCCTTTGTCCATTAAGTCCTGTAACTGTCTCTTAACTTCTTCATTCTCCTATGGTGTTAATCTGTACATGGCTTTGTTTGGTAAGTTGGCTCCAGGTATAAGATCAATGTGATGGCTTATACTCCTGATCGATGGCAACGAACAAGGTAGTTCATCCACTACTATATCAACGAACTCTCCCAGCAACTCCTGGATTTCCTCTAGTAAATCATCCACTCTTGTACTGGTCAAAACAATTCTCAGCTTCCTGACCACAATAAATTGTGTGTCTTCCTTCTTCTTAACCTCCTTAAGAAGTTCCTTCCCACTCATGAGAAATACAGTGTTGCTCATTTCTGTTTTCACCTCTTTATCCTTAATTAGCAGCAACATGTGAGTCCTACCATTCTTCTCCAAGATGTATGTGTTCTTTTTCCCATCATGAATCACATTCTTGTCATATTGCCATAGTCTACCCAAGAATATATGACAAACATCCATGGGAATGACATCACATAATATTTCATCCATATATCCTCCTATTTTAAATTCAACTAAACACTGTTTAGTGACATTTACCTGATGTCCTTTTTGTAGCCATGAAACTCTGTATGGGCTTGGATGTACAACAGTCTCTAGCTCCATCTTTTCCACCATCTCTGTAGATACGAGATTTTCTGTGCTACCGCTGTCCACTATGACTTTGCATACCTTGTATTTAGTTTTGCAAGCAGTTTGAAATAGACTGTTTCTTTGGGCTGGGTTCTCTACCTCCTTCCCTGGCGTTAAGATAACTTTCCTCATCATTAAGGATCTTCCGCCCTTAGCATATTCTCCTCCACACTCCTTCCTTGAGCTTTGGCAATGTGAGTTTCACCACCTTCTTTCTTCTTATCTAGACACTCATAAGATATATATACGATCTTTCCACAGACAAATCATTTTACTTCACCACTTCTGCCCCTTCCTCTTCCTCTAGCTCAAGGAAAAGTATTTCTATCAGCTTACTACCCTCTCTGTGAGCTTCCTCCTCTCTCAGTTTGAGTTTGAAGTTTCTTCCCCTCTTCTTTAGATTTCTGAGTTCTGTCTTGGGTAATTTTTTTGCCTCTGGCTTGACTTCTACCTCAACCGCTTTGACCTTGCTTTCGGCTCAACTTCTCTTCAGCTTTTAGAGCCATCTAATAAGCATCTTCGACATTTTGAATGATCATCATGCTCATCTCATATTGGATGTCATATCATAGACCATTCATGTATCTAGCAACCTTTTCATCATCGCTTTCCTCATGACCTGCTCTGATGTTTATCTTGTAGAACTCTTTAGTGTATTCTTTCACTGACATCAGCTTCTATCTCAAATTTTGCATCCTCCAAAACAGAATGATTGGATAATCCTTGGGTATGAATTTGGCTTTCATCTTTGCAACCATTCTATCCCATCTCTTGATTTTCTGCTTGCCTTTGCAGTGTCTGTCAGCCTGCAGTTCATTCCACCATAGTGCTGCATGCCCTTTAAGTTTGGTGACAACATGTTTGAACTTCTTCTCTTCCTCGACGTTCTCATAGTCAAAGTATTTATCCAAAGCTCTAATCCATTCTAGAAGCTCTTCAACATCCAGGTTTCCCTCATACATGGGAATCTCCATTTTTTCTCTGGCACCTATCCTTGCAACAGCCCTGAATAGGCATTTGTCTACAACATCTTCGACTATGACTTCTTCTCCTTCATGTCCAGCTTCATTTTCACTTTCATCCTCGCTGATATCCCCAACATCAAATGTGCACCTCTGTGCTGTCTCCATGGCATCATTTCTGGCACATAGCTCATGCATTTCTCTTTCTACAGCTAGACCAGGCATTGGCATTGGCCTGTATTTTCTTCTTGGCGGCATGGCTATAAAATGTTCTTCTTTTCTCCACTACTGAAAGCAAAGAACTTTCTCTGTGCTATGATACCACTTGGTGCATATCAGAGTACTCTTCTTCCTCTTGCTTCCTCCATCTATAATATACAAATATAGTCAGGCTCTGATACCAAATTTGATGCAGACCCCGACCCTTGGGCCAAGATCCACTCAGGATCGTTCTAAATCTGCCCTCCTGAGTCTGAATGACTCTTCAGTTCCTCCTCAAGGAATCCCACACACACAGACCATAGTGTTTTCCAAAGGTCCTTATAGTTATTCCCGTGTGATTAAACATAAGGCATCACCTTGATCTCCTGACCACAACAAAATCATGCCCTTTGCCTAATCGGGACTTTGGGGTTCGCGATTTTGTGATTTCTATTGTCGAGTTTCCAGATCTTCAATCCACTAAAACTCGAAATGGTCAACAAGGTTGGGCTCCACCTATCTAACAAGAACACGCCACCTTTCCACTCCACTATCCTCTGTCTCTGTCGTGTACTCTTTCCACCTTTCACACAAGCTTTTCGGATTCCACAACTTGAATAAGCCTTCGACTGTCGTTCATTATTTTGGACTTTTAGGTACCAGGAGTTTAAGACTCTCATTCCCAGAACGCTACCTCCTCTGTTTTCCAACACCCGAAGTGTCGAAATCCCAAAACTCACACCAAGTCTGGTCACAACCCATGACTTCGGGATTTTCACTCCACTATGCCCTAACTCCATGTCATCAGGACCTCCGAAGTATCGAAATCCAGACTTCCAAATTTCCAAAAATTCCACTACTCACTTTCACATGCAATGATCCATTTCTTGATTTGGGAATGTGTGAGACCAAATTTTTTGGCCTACACTTCCACCTTCCAAACCCCGAATGTTGAAATGATCATGACGCCCCAATTGGTCATGATCAATGGTCCTCGTTGAATCTTGAAACCAACGAGATGGGTTCGTCCAACTCTTATCCTCCTTGTAGCTTCACTGAATCCCATGGTCCTTGCGACTTCACGAGTTCTCCACAGAGAATTTCAACCACTCGTTCCTTCCTTGAAGACTTCTGCGAATTGAACCAATGTTCCTCGTATGAACTTGGCTTCTTGAAAGTGACTTTTCTCCATCTCCCTTTGAGTACCTTAAGGGAACTAACCCTTCTGAGCTTTCACTTGCAAATCAAATCTCAAAAAAGGACTCCTTGATGCACTCCTTGTGGCAAATCTTCCAAATACTCCTGGGTATTTGACCTCTCGACTCTATGCGCTTTCTGCAACAATAGTCCTTCCTCTTTCAACCTTAGTTGATGAATTCTAAGGCCTCGACAAGCCTCCACACGCCTTGCACAGCTTCTGTGCTTCACCTTCACTTATACTGGAATGAGAACAACGATGTCTCTCCTGATATTTCTGAGATAAAACTCAGACCCCTTGTCAACGCACACCTTGTAGACGTTTCACTGCACTCCTTCCAGAAACTTCTCTCACTCAGGAAGAGAAACAATTGAAACTAATTCTCTCTCTCTCTCTCAGGCTTCAAACATTCAACATGAAATCATATATACACAACACCGCCTCATAAAAAATGCATAATAGAGAGAATAAAACAACCATAAGCATACTATTCACCAGGTATAAACAAAAAACATCATAACACCATGAATTTGATTCCAAGCTTCATATATTAATTCAAAGCTCCTGTACATGGGTTCTTCTTTCCAACTCTCTGCTACAAATCTCTCCTTCTTCGATGTGCTAATGATACAACAACACCATAATAGAAAGGCGAGGGTGTCTATATATGTTTTCCCTCCTACTCTTCTAAATTGTCTAATCTCTTAATTCCAATCTACCTACTTTCACTAACAGACTTAAATGCCTATTACAATTTGACAGATGGGAGTAATACCCCCCAGATCTGTTCATATCTCCTAGGTATAAACACAAAGTATGCCTTCTTCCTAACTATTACATTAATTCTTTTAAGTTCAAAGTTCAAAATGTTGTTCATAAAAACATGCTCTTTTTCCATCTGCGTGTCCAACTCCTCCTTTGGCTAGGTGCCTGATTTTGGCTTTGTACGATGCTCCTGCATCAATGCTTTTGGCTTTGTATGACGCTTCCTCCACCGGCCTACCACATTGGTTAAGTGACAATGCCAACCATTGGACACAAAATCTCGCTTCGGTAGCTTGGGTTCTCTATTCTCCCTCACATGAACTACTTCACTCTAGCGGCATATGTTTGGGTTCAACAACCAACAACCAAGCCGAGTACACTGTCATCATTGGCCTCCTCACTGATTCCCATCATCATCGTATTCGTCACCTTAGTGTCTTTCTTAACTCCCAACTAGTTTTCCTCCAGCTCAACAATGTGTACCATGTCCATGATCCTTGCCTCTTTCGCAAATACCTGCAAGTTAGACTTTTATCTCAAAATTTTGATTTCATTACATTTACACATATTCCAAGACAATTGAATCGAATTACAGATAACCTAGCTAACATTATACTTGATTGGCATATATCACATCAAGATATCTCTACACATACATAAACCATCAAGAGCTTGTCACAACATATATAGATTAGACATCATCAACACATTAAAAAACACATGTAAACATCACAAAGACCCCAAAATGTATACTCACACACACACACACACACACACACACACATATATAAATCGATCAACAATGCCATAAAAATGTTTGCATACACATAAAATACATCGTATACAAAATCTGCAGGCCACTGAAGCACCTCGGTACAAAACTGGTGCCACTACACCAAAATGGGCTCACCATCCTATATACAAAAATACCAACATACATAGAGCGACACTCAAGGTGCCTCTAGAGCACCACCTCCTGCCCCTCCCTTAGGCAGTGGTGCCCCACCCACAATCAGTCCCTTCGAACCTAGAGGTAACCGCCCAGTCATCACAACACCTGCTACTGCTGCTCATCGCACCACAGTCTGCCACGTCAGCAAAACTCCCACACACTGCTCTAGGACGTCTCATCCTGGATGCGTGACCACATGACCTCAGACACTCCCTATAGCATCGCCTCCAAGCGGTGGAAAATATCCTCAAAATCTCCCTCAACCTCTGCCGAAGGAGCATGCAATGGCCCAGCACCAGGGTCATCAAAACGATGTCTCCTAGCCACTCTCTCATCACCAGCTGGTCTCGCCTCAATGTCCTTGCACCGACGTCTCTCTCCTGTCCCTAGCTCTCCCCGGTGCGGTCTCATCGGCCCTTGATGAGTATACGCTCTCATCAACTCAACCTCATGCCTGTGAGGTCCCACATCTACACATACAAAAAACCAAACGATAATATCAATATTTCTACATAATACACATGTCATGCTATCTCAAAAATCAACATATCAAAATAACAAACATACCTCGGTGGTTGAACACCTCCCCTGGAGGTAAGACCACATCTGGATCACCCCATAAGTCAACCCCACAGTATGGATACTCTAGTATGATCTGCGACATCTGCTGCCACACCTGTGCAACCTTGGCTGTGAAAAAATGGCCACCCTTGCCACCACTGTGGAAAATCAAAATCATCAACCACCACCTCAGTCGCGACTCTCATGCACCAGGTGCACCCAATAAACTCTAGGGTGCAACATCGACACCCTCTCCAAAAACTAGGCCACCAAGATTGACCCAAAGGCAAATTCCCCTAAGTTCGTAGTCCAACACCTGTCAATCTACCTTACCATCTTAGCATGTAGCATCAAACCCCAGGAAAAATTCTCTCCAGCCAATGCCCTCCCCATAATCCTCAGCTGACCACCACTGATCCGCTGAGTCATGAGGGACCGATATACCCTCAAAATCATCGTTGCTACACAGTGATGAACTAAAACATACATAGCCCCAATAATCACTACGGAGCTTGACATGAAGTTCTCCCTTGAAAGAGACCTGCGGCCCAAGGTAGCTAACTACATGTCCCCAGGTAACACAGGCTCCACCTATAGGGGCGTTCCTCGAAAAAGTAGCCCAGTCAGAAGGTACACATCCTCCACCGCAGTGAAGGCTAGCTGCTCTCCCCACACCATAAAACAATGCAGATTCGGACTCCACATCCAGATAAAAAACTGTAGAAGATACTCCTAAGCCCGTATCAACGTGCACTCGAAGAACTTCAGCAGCCCACAGGCTGTTAAAGTGGCATGAACCCCTGACTCCTCAATAGCCATGACATCCCTCAGTAGTGATTAGTCCCACTCTCGCCAGTGGATGGGCATCATACAAATGATCGGCTGCAACCAAATAATACAGTCCTAGATTAACCATCTCGACCATAAAACACATTAAAATCTCAAAAAAAGATGAGTTTTTCACCCATCGGCCTTGCCTCCAAGGCACGGTTGTGTAGCCCACAGGCGTGCACATATGTGTGCCTGTTCAACCTACATGCGAGCACATTTGCACCCCTATTCACCCCACAAGCGCGCACACATGTGCACCTGTTCATCCCATAGGCGCGCATGAGTGCGCGTCTATCTGCCATACAGAGGTGCCTCCATGTGCCCTTGTCACAAACACGGGCATGCATCACAGTGTGCCTTTCCACTACACAGCCGCACACCCATGCGCAACTGTGTCGCAAACATACACACATACCATGCCCACCGTTTTCCCCCCTATGGGCGCACCCATGTGCAGATATCCAGATAACAGGTGTGCACCTATGCACGGATATTTCCAGATCACCCACGCACTGGGGGGCCCACACCCATAAAAACCCCTGTACGACCCTCTGTACAGGCCCTACCCACAAATTGGAAACTTACTTCTATGCAGAATGATAAGACTACTAACCTGAAGCTTGCTAGTCCTAAATCAGCTGCCTCGTTCTCCTAAAATCTCCAAATCTCCTTTGAATACCTCTCATCCAGTCACTATGACAACAGGTACAAATGAGGTGGCAATGTGGGCCCTACAACTATATATAGGCCTTTCCGCCAAACTTCCAAACACCATTTCAGGAGCTCCGGGTGTCCATTTTTCGATTCGTCTTCAGCCACAGGATCAACATCTCGTCATCTACATCAAGATAGTCCCTGGGCCATATTTTATCCTTAGCCCCCAGGGCACCATTTTTTAATACCCCATCCAAGTACACATGCTCATGTTCAAAATTATCAAATAAATGCTTGTATGTTCGATTCTCTTCAGATATTGTTCACGTCGGGTGTTTGGTTTTCATGTGTGTAGGTATTTGGTCATCATACATTAGCACAACCCCTTCAAGTATATAATCAACACTGTCATGTAATCATTCCCTCTGAATCTCAATTGCATCTCCAATCACACCTTCCAAAATTTTCCTTCAGGATCCCCATCTCCAGCTCTACAGTACCGACACCTCCATTTTCATTTTGGGTACTGTCACCTAGTAGCACTCTCCCCCACATGATTTGTCCCATTCATAGCACCCTTTGGCACTCTGACACTCATGTTGTTTTTCAACCCTTTAGGGATGGGAGTCCTTATAGTCTTACATCATGTCATGAATCAGCCACATACTCCTTCTCCTCATTTTGCTAGCTTTCCCAATGGACTCCCAGGTTATCTCTTCAAGGTTCTATTTTGACTGCACCTTCGCAGTATCATTAACCCTCCATTTCATCCACAATTAGTTTGCCCCTCCGTAAATTTCCCTCCATACCATCTACCTCATACATAAACCCACCCATGGGGCCCCCAACCTCCACTCATTCTCCAAGCACATTGCGCCCTCACCAGCTCAACCATATTACATTGGGACACCCATTTCTATATTCGTACACTCATCCCAAATTATTCTTTATAAATTAAAAAACCCTTTGTTTCCAGCATTTACATATCTTTTTGTCGTCACCTTTGTCGACCTTCTTCCCTTTTTTAGCAAACGCAACCCATGTTTCCCTTTGTTGGGGCACTCCTTATCATCTACTCCTATTGACATCATCTGTATACTCCGAGTATCCCACAGTCCACTTACCTCTGCTCTCGGAGTTTGTCCACTTTGTCCCACCTCTGGCACAACTTATCCCATGTCCTATTGTCCCCCTGACACTCGACCTAGTTGAACGGTTGCGGCCACTTATACTTCACATATAACCCCAACCAAGGGCAGTATTGAGTCTTCATACATCTTGATTTTGTCCATGTACCTTCTCAGTTCCTAACCTCACCTAGTAGATTTCACGAAGACCTTTTTCTTCTTGGAGTTGTGTCCCCCTTTTGTCGACATCAACACAGTTTCCAGACGGGTGATAGTATCTTGACTCTCATTACCTTTCCAATAAGAGGTCTTAGATGGCATAGGGAGAACCATAATTGCTCTCTAGTTTCATTGACCCCCATGTTATAACCCTAAATTGCACCATACATGCTTACCTGGCATCAGGCCATATTAGATCCCTTCTTTGCCAAAGCACTGCTGAACAACTCTTTGAGAAACCTCTTTTATAAGGGCCCACATGTCCTACTCCATTACTGCACACGTGTACATGCTAGCTGACCTAAAACAACCCCCGTGGACCGACAAAAGCACAAAAAAAGGAAAGTTACCGACGAAACAAATAGCTTTGGGTGAGTTAACTGAAACTCCTGGCCATGCATGACCAAGGGTTCGTCCAAATACCTAGCTCCTTCTAGCCTATAAAATAAGGGGTAGGGGTCCCATTTGGAGAAGGAAAAATATAGCAAAGAAACTCTGCCCACTTGCATATTCCCATTGTCCCAACCCTTTAGCCATCCTTGTGCCAGAAGAGATACAAAGCAAAGAAGTTGGAGGATAGTTGAAGAGGAGCCCAGGATAAGGTTCATAGAGTAGTTGCCAGTCTCGAATTTTTGTAAGTTGACTCATTCAAAGTAATAAAGAAAATGATTTTACCGTCCCAATTCATGAGTTATTCATAGTTTGTTAAGTACATGTTTGAATCTCTAACCCGTTAGTCTATAAGTAAGATGCATGTGTAGTTGTTGCTTGTCTTGTATGCAGGTCAACTTTAGAAGGAGAGCTATGAACAAGTGATCAAGTGCGAAAGAGGATCGACATCAAATGCCTGAAACAAGGTAGGTTGATCTGGCCATGTATTTACTGAAAATAAATGGGATTTAAGTATGGGGACGAATGTAGAAATTAGATTTTGTCTTGGTCATATCTACATGCAAAGTATAACCCTATTTGCTAGTCCGTAAGGATATTTCCCTCACAACATAATTGGCGACCATACTGGGGAGATCTCTAGGGTTCCTAGGAATTTTGATTTGTTTTTGGGTAGTTTTAAAAAGATTGGTTTTCTTGCCTATTTTTTTAGTTTCTGTAAAGTCTAAGCTAGCAGAGAGTCTGGTTTTCCATACCATCTTTCTCTGTTATTTGCTTGACTATATTTTTTCGAGACCCACAGAGGTACACGCGACCTGCATAAGGTCTGCACGCGTGTACCCGTGCCCTACTCTCTTACATCCTGCGTGTGAACGCTAGCTGAGGAAGTAGCAGTAGCGTGTAGATTCCAAAAAATTTTGGAGGCAGTCATCCTCTTCCCTGTCAGAATCAGTGATTCTCAGGGGTTTTCTGGAATTCTTTCTAAATCCTAGTTGTCTGCAGTCTTGTCTCAGATTGGTTTGTTTTACAAATTTTTTCCTTACATTGTTTGGTTTTTCTATTTAAAAAGAGTGTCCAAGCCTTCAAGGGATTCTGGTTATCAATATCAGTGGTCTCTTCCTGGTTTGGATTGTCTGTTTTTATTTTTTTTCTTAGAGTTTAGAGATACACGTGGCCTGTACAAGGTCAACCCGCGTGTACACACCCTCTGTCTCTATACAGCTTGTGTTCACACGCTTGTTGTTGGATTATCAGTAGCATGCTTGTGCAGGGTATTTTTGGTTGAGGGTAAGGTAGTCATCCTTTCCCTTGATGAGAATTATACCTCTCAGGTGTTTGAATCTCTGTCTTAGTAGTCAGTAGCTTAGGATTAATTTTACCCTTAGCTTGCTTTTTCTCATTTAACAGTTGTCATAAAAAAAAATTGTTTAGGGTTTTTAGACAAGTGTGAGAGTCATTTTTTAAGTTGCTAGCATGTGATTTCTTGAAGTGATTCTTTGCGATCTACGATTTATGCCAAAATTGTTTTTCTTGGTTTTTTACTTGTTGGCATTTTTCCTTTTTGCTTTATCAACATTTGAATAAAAAATAAAATCTCTTTCGTTTTCTTGTTTGGTTGAAGAGTGTGATTATGCATTATTATCTAGGGAAAATTCTTTTATTTTATAAGTTTTTGCAGTTTACTTAGATCACAAGTAGCTCGTAGTCGAGTGAAATTCCTTTTGAGTTTGTTGTCCAAAATCTTAGAAAATTAAAAAATAAATATTTTGAAAGTTGTTGAAATTTTGCATTAAGTGAAAGTTTTTGTTTCCATCTTTTTACTCATTTTTATTTCGTCTTTTACACATCATCAGTTTCACTATCATACCCCTTCACATAAGACAAGCCATAAAATTAACGCTAAATCTAAAATTTATTAGACTTTTATGTTTGTAGGGTTAACCAACTAGTTCAGGATTAGGGCCTTGGATTAGGTTGGAGATGAAACTCTTCAAGGCCATTCAAAATCAAACATTGGAGTCTGAGTTAGGGAGTGTCTAAGTCCAGTATCATGAAATTTATCTAGGACCCCCCTCTAACACAGGGGATAAACATGAGGTCATGTGTGGAAAGGTAGTGGAGATAACCCCTCCAAAGCTGGATCAATTGTAGTGGAGAACACATATAGAGGGCTTGTTTTGGGATTTCGTCGTTTGCGTTTGCCACGGGGCTTCGTGGGTCTCGAATCCATTCGAGGTCCTCAGTTTTCTTCCAGACCACTTGCTTTTGATACCCTTGAGAGGTTTCAGGATCGACACCCTGCTCATTGTGGTGTACCCGACTTTCGAATATACCCGCCTGGTGACTGTTCACACGCTGGCAACCTAGTTGCCTATATTTTATAGGGACATACACAGGTGACTGCGGGGGTATACTGCGGTACCTAGGATAGACATCGAGCCATGATTTTCAAAGTATATCTGGAGGGTGCTTCCATTTTCAAGTTGCACTTGCACTGGTAAGTTTCTCTAGTGTTGGTTGTTGTAACTGTTCTTCCAAGTAATTTAGTGTTTCCTTGTGTTATCTTATAGGGACCTTTTTTAGTGTGTGTTACTTTTGAACGTTTAGACTACCCTAGAGTGTCTTTGATATTCTCACACAGTGGAGGATCATGAGCTCATCCAATCATGAAGGCTTCTTGTCCTACCGCCGGTTACACTGGAGCCACCCCCGCCACCATTAAGGTGAAAGCTAGACCAACAAGGGTCTTTTGAAGTGACCGGGTTACACGAAATTGTGCCCAACTAACATCCAGAGGAATTAACCATTTTGGACCTTGGAGCGAATGATCTTGGCTCGGTTTAAACCCCAACCACTAATTTCTTGGCACCTTTCATCGTACTAATTCGATTTTATGAGCACCAGATAGTGTTGCACACAACAATGGAAAAAAATGTTGTTACTCCTTTTGGGAATTCTTCAATTCCCACTACGGTTGTCACTGCAAGAGAGTTTTCATCTCCTAACTCACTGTCAATGGTCTGAGACAACATGGTCTCAACTACCTCTACATCACATAGTGGTCCAATCCTATCTTTGGCGGCAGCCACAACCCCTTTTACACTAAGTGCGACAGGCCATCCATTCTCATACGAGATGCCTAGTTCAGGTACAAGTCCTGTACTTTCCTACTCCACTTTGCAGACTTCAGGTTTGGGGGAAGGGAGCTCTAGCGCTCCTCTGCAAGGTTACATGGGGGGCACTCCTACTCCTTTTAACTCTTTCCCTTACAGAGGAGGTCATATACCTCCTATATTCCCTTCACTTGGCGACTCACATCAACAATCCATCAGGCAACCTACACACCATAGTTTATTTGGAGCGGGGAGTCAAGGACCACCTTCGCATAATATTTCGATAGGTTCAACACCATTTTCTTTGATTGAAACATTTGGTAACAATGACTTCTCATCAGCCACCTTCCCGACTGGGGGCAATCCCTGTTTTGGAAAACCTTTTCCTATGCAGGGTACTATTCCTGCATAGGGGCCAAACCTAGGAACTTCTTCCACATCAGGGCCTTGGAATTCTTGGCAGGGATCTGTTCCCTCATCTAGAATGCTGATCTAGGGTAATTCTTTCCACAATCAATGGAACCCTAGACAAACTACTATGCCTATCCCCACGGGACCGACATGGGGCAACCCTTTCCAAAGTCCATCGAATGCAATGCATGCCCAACCATCTATGTCCTATTTTGGAAGTCAGCCGACAATGTCTCCACATACACAAAATCCATATGTTGGTTAGGGCCATGGTTTCTACTAGAATCCGGGCCAGCAGCCAAACTTTTCCTAGCAACTTGGTGCCAGTCAAACTCTAGGCCCCTTTTTCCCAGGTTATCACCAACAACCCAAAGTACCCTTCCTGGCGACTTTGCACTTGCCAGATTTGACAAGGTTGTTGAATGACACTATTTGTCACGATATGCGTTGGCCTCCTATGTTGATGATGTTGCCTTTGGACATTCCAAAGTTCGAAGCCAAGCCTAATGAAGATCCATGAGATCATGTGACTACCTTCCATATTTGGTGCTCACCTAACTCATTGAAAGATGACTCCGTACAGTTTTGATTGTTTCAGCGTACTCTCATTGGGAGTGCCGTGAAATGGTACATTGAGCTCAATCGCTCAAGATATTCTTGCTTCAACAAGCTGGCAATGAATTTTCTAAACCATTTCCAGTTACCTGTGAGATACAATGTTGGCACAGAGCTGCTGGCCAATTTCGAACAGATGACAATGGACCATATCTCTGATCACATCCAATAATGGAGACGCCGAAAGATTTTAATTAAGGTGCTTGTCCCACCAAAATTCCTTCTTGAGTGGTTCCTTAAGTCTTTGGTTCCGCAGTTATCCAAAGATGTTGCAAAGTTGGGAGTATTATTCGAAGAAGCCACCATCATGAGAGCTCAACAATTTGAGTTCATCTATTCTCAATCTGGTTTATTATACAACATCTTGCCAGATGCGCCACGCTCAATACTTGATAAAACTAGATAGACATCTACACCACATGCCGATGGTATTGTTGGTTCAGCACAAACAAATCACACTGAGAAATTGTCGAAGCAGTTGCAGTAGTTTTCTATACAACACACAAAGGCCACCCAACTACTAATTTGGTTGGTCCCCCTACCAAAATGTCGGAGGTACACACAGTGCAATCGACTAACCCAAAGGCCACCCAATAGACTAAAGGAAAGAAAAAACAATGAAAGAAGGCTAAGGGGGATAAAAAACCTACCAATAATGCTGGTGGGGACAACACTGAGAAACATAAGGCAAGGTATCCATGTAACTTGTGTGCGGAATCCAACCCATCTATGTCCTCGGCTTGCAGAAGCCCAAAAGTTTGTGATGCAGCAACAACCTATTGTGTTGACCAATCCATTTCAACATGGGAAAAATCTAACCCAAGCTTATGGAAGCATGGAAGGGGGCAGCCAATACCCCTCTCCTCCTGTGAACAACCCCACATCCATGAACATATATATGATGAGGGGTGATTCTTTTATATCGACTAGAGTGCATGACTATAGTAAACCAAGCACTTCTAAGAAGGGCAAAGAATCTCAACTCCCATCTCTTCCTCTACAGATTGAGAAGACGTTGGGTGAAAAAATGACACGCATTCCCAAAGGTGCATTAAAAAAAGTTTCTCATAACCCGAATGCAAGGGCCCTCCAAAACTACTCTATGGTGGAGTATTTATCACAAACCCCTTGCGTGATGTCTGCTTTGGAGGTCCTCCAAAACTGACCTTCCCAGAGGAAATCCTTGTTAACCACTTTAGGATCTACTGAGACTTGTAATCTGGGTACAATCATGCTGGATTCAACCGACTTAAAACCTGGTGTTCCTTAGCACGTAGCATTTTAGATAGTAGTGTCTTATCCCACGAAAAATTTTACTCAGAATATTTTCCGCACGGTGGTTGATGAGGGTGCCTCAACATGCATTATGTCGTTGGCGTGTTGGAAGGTCATTGGTCAGCCTGTTTTGTCTCTGTCACCTACTCTCCTCACCGCTTTCAATGGTCGTTCGTTCTGACCACATGGCATAATTCCTTCTTTCCCCGCGCAGTTAGGAGGGAAGATCATGTGTGTCAAAGTAGAGGTAGTCGTTGTTCCCCTCGATTATAACCTCTTGTTAGGATGGAGTTGGACTTATTCCATGCAAGCTGTGGTTGCTACTATTTTCCGTGTCTTTTTATTTCCACATGAGGGCCGGATAGTGACCATCGATCAATTGTCTTTCTCCATACCTAACCCTGCATTGGGGGCATCCACGGTCCCGATGATTGATAATCCTCAACCAGGTGTAGTCAATGTAGGGGTTGGTTTGTTCCCATATTTGATATGTACCTTTGATTACCCGCCCCCTCAAGGCAATATCAAGTTTATATCCAATCACCATAAGGTTGAGATTTTTCAAGTTTCGTCGTTTTGCACAACTTACTTCGATGATCCATGGATACTTCCTTCCCCATCAGCCACGATGGATGGGACAGGGCACCTGGGCATGTCCATGCCCTTATCTACAACTGAAGTAGCGTACTCTTTAGTCCAACAAACTTCAGCCCACACTGATCCAGCTCCTGCACAAGAGTTAGATCCACTTCTTGAGCCTATTTGGGCTCAGGGTTCTCTCACTCACACCGATCCATTAGACTTAGTCTTTCCCTCTGATGAAGAAATAATTGAAGCAATGACTAGTCTGGATAAACCCTGGGAAGATCTTCATCACATATCATACTTCCTCCCAGAGTTAAGACGAATTGAAGAAGGAGAATTCACCGTGTTTATGATGGGAGATCGGTCTTGTCCTATTAATCCCTTATCTACACATGAGGTTTATGTTGAGGGTAATATGGAAACTATCACTGAAACTTTACCAATTAATATCTCCCGAAACCTTGACATCATGGAGAATATCTTCATCGGAGCAGACTGTTTCCCTGAAGAGATTCAAATCTACACAAATATTTTCAAAGAATTCCGCGACGTTTTTGTCTGGTCTTATGAGGAAATTCCAGGCATCGATCCAAAAATAATTGAACATGAAATCACAATGTATCCTGATGCCAAGCCAATTTGGTAGAAGCTTCATCCAGTTAATCCTAAGAAAGAAGCAGCCATTAAGGTTGAGGTTGAGAAATTTCTAAAAGCCGGGTTTATCTATCCTATCCATTTGACCCAATGGGTGTCAAATCCTGTGTCGGTCAATAAAAAACAAGGCACGATCCGTGTATGTACTGACTTCCGTGCTTTGAACAAGGCATGTCCCAAAGATAATTTTCCCACACCATTCATCGACTAGATAATTGATGAATGTGTGGGTTGTGAAGCCTTTTCTTTCATGGACGGTTTTTCAGGATATAATCAGATAAAAATCAAACCTGAAGACCAACAAAAAATGACATTCATATATCCATGGGGTACATTCACATATCATAATATGCCTTTTGGTCTCAAAAATGTTGGAGCCACCTTTTAGCAGGCCATGTATTTTACTTTTCATGACCTCAAGCATATAGTCGAGGCTTATTTAGATGATTTAGCATCTCGATCTGGTAAGAGAACAGATCATCCCATACACCTCCGACTTATCTTTGAACATTGTCGCTACTTTGGGATTCGCCTGAATCCAAGCAAGTGCAGCCTTTGCGTAACATCAGGATGATTGTTAGGTTTCATCATATCAACAACAGGGATCATGGTCGATCCTCTCAAGGTGGAGGCAATAATTCAGTGGCCCCCCCCATGCACAATCCTTCAACTTCAGAGTCTACAAGGAAAGGCAAACTTTTTACGATGCTTCATCACCAACTATGCTGAGATCACCAAGGGATTTATGCGCTTACTAAAGAAATATGTTCCTTTTTACTGGGACGATGCTGCTCAACACTCTTTTGATGCACTAAAACATGCCCTCACAACTGCCCCTCTGCTCCGGCCACCTAACTATAACAAAGATTTATTATTATATCTGGCTGTAGTAGAATCAACCACTGGCATGGTTTTAGTTCAGGAAGATGACTTGTTCTCAGAATACATGATATATTACCTGACTCGAGGCCTCGTAGGACCGGAACTCAATTATTCTCACATCGAAAAACTTGGGTTGGAAGTAGTTCATGTTGTTCAAAGGTTCTGTCATTATGTTCTATTTCACAAGACCACTGTCATTGCTATCGTGAATCCATTCCAGTACATGTTGACATGATGGGTAATAAGAGGAAAAATCAGTAGGTGGATAGTCATCCTCCAGGAGTTTGACTTAGAATTCATTTCACCAAAGTCCAAAAAGTCACTGGTCTTCAAAAAACTTATTTTGGAACTTCCGGTTGAGTCAGGGGACATTGTGCCTAAAGAATCGCCTATCCGGGGAGATATGTTTTTTATCACGTCTTAAGATCCCTGGTATGGAGATATACTTATCTATCTATAGAATTTGAAGTGCCCCTCCACTGCTTCTCATGATGAGTGTCGACGCATACGCCATCAGGCTAATAATTATCTCATAATCGATGATACATTGTATCAGAGAGGTGTAGACTGCAGCCTACGCCGATGTCTCACTCATGAGGAAGCAGTTATCATGCTTAACGATTTCCATACCGGAGCTTGTGGCGGTCATTTGTCTAGGTTGGTGACAACCCAAAAGATTCTATGAGTAGGTTACTTCTGGATGACGCTTATCAAGGATTGTATTGAATTAGTCAAGAAGTGTCATTCGAGCCAAATCTTCTCTCGGAAGATAAGGGAACATCCCGCTCCCATGTTTCCTATCATCACAGTTGGTCCCTTCACCAAGTGGGGGATTGATTACACTACATGCAACCCTCCTTCAGTAAGGGGGCACCACTATATCATCGTAGCTATAGACTACTTCACAAAGTATTACTCATAGGCAGGTCACTTTGGGTAACTTTTTGTAACATATGTATAGTCTTTGTACTATTACTTTTTAGTTTCTTTTAGTGTTATGTACGTGTCGTTGATATTATCTTTCGTCACTGTGGCAGATGTCAAGTGATTCTAAGGTGTTCGTTGGGTTTGCAGACGGTGCTAGTCGGCACACTCAGAGGCTTGCCTCCGCAGCTTGGGTAATCTTTACACCTCAAGGCCAGTTATTATCTTCCAGAGGTATATGCTTAGGTGACACCAAAAATAATGTTGCCAAGTATAGTGGAGTTATTGAGTTGCTTCGTGATGCTTTGTCATTGGGTATCTCTCATCTCCGGGTCTATCTCGATGCTCAACTAGTTGTGTCTCAGTTAAACAGAGTATACTAGGTTCATGATCCAGCTTTACACCCACGATTCCTTAGGGTATGTCTCTTAGAAGGAAACTTTGATTATATTACATATTTTCATGTTCCTAGGAGATCAAACCAAGTTACAGATACTCTAGCTAATCAAATTTTAGATTGGCATCTTGCACACATATGAAAGAACATTAACATAAGCATGTAAATACGTTTTTTGCACACATGATCCATAAGACACAAAAGACCAAAAAAACAAAATAATATCATAAAGTAACCAGAGTACACCGATGGATGCAAGCGCCTCAAAAATATAACTGATAATGAGTCACAGGGCTTATGCCCTCAAAAAATATATAAAATTAGTGCTCGTGGCATGTCAAAATGTCTAGCTAAAGTCAGGCCTTGTGGGCCCTGTTATACTGGTCCACAGCATTGGCTAAACTCCGAAACAACCAGATCCACATCCGTGGTGCCCCCACTACATGAGGTTGCATAGATGGTGGCAGGTCCTCAATCTCTGGCATCGGGACCGTGCGAGTGAGTGCAGTAAAGTTACGCTCAAACCGTCTCAACACCCTCTCATCCTCCCCAACTGGAAGTTCTCTTACTACTGTTGGTCCCCCTGCGGTTGCAGGTGCGGCCCTTGGCTGAGGATGACGCCTGTTCCTCGCATAGTCAGTGGGTCGCACTCGTCCCACATCTACATACAATGAACACATATCCGTCAAATACTCTTGCATAACAAAAAAAAAGGATAGATATAAACAAAACAACATAAAAATTACATATACAACAAAACAACTACAAAGGTGGAGACTTACCCATCTCCCCTCGCTCCTCACCAGAAGGTACGGGTATCTCAGGGTCTCTCGAAAAATCAATCCCAGCATAGGGGTAATCCTCTATAACCAGGATCTTCCATGACAACCACGCAAAGAAGTCATCATTGAAGGACTCATCGGTCCTTCCACCACCCTGTCGCAGCAGTAATACTGCCCATCTACACACAACAAGAAGAGAGGGATAATGCCCTCGTACCACTACTAGACGAGTAAAACTCAGAACTCTCTCAAAAAATAACAAACAAAGAATGGTCTCGAACCTGAAGTTCCTATGTGTCCGCAAATGGCAATCTGTCAGCTCTCTTTTCATACACTTAAGCAATGTGGTACTCCAATCAAAAACTTGTGCATTTAAGCACTGGACTGCACAGTTCATCTATGCATGTGATGCCTGATGTAGAGCCATAGAACCAATAATTCGCCCAATAAGAAATACTATCGCCTGTAGCGATAATTTAGTGATCTAGCTTATGGGCACCCATGTTCTTGCGTGATTGGTATCAACTACACAATATAGGCCTATCAATTCCGCTATGTTATGCGGCCCCATAGGAAAAGTCTAGAAATTGACTGGTTCCCCTCTTTTGGAGAGGCCAGTCAAAAAGTAAATGTCCTCGACCATGGGCACCAGTGACTACCTATCTAACATGAATGCCTCTACATCCAGATGCCAGTAGTCAACCAAGGCATTCAGTAACCTAGGTTGTGCCTGCATGAAAGGACATAGGAAAAACTTGAGTAACCCACACTGCATCAAAGTAGCCACAACATTGGGGTCTTCCTCGACCAACTCATTTACCTCTTCATGCTCTCTTTCTCTCCAATGGACATACATCCTACAAAACACCAAGGTTCAGGAGGGTTAACACTTGATTTTTATTCCTTTTTTATTCCATAAGGGGTCCCACGCATGTTGTAATGGTGACAGTTGCATGTACACGCGGGTAGATTTTACTCTACCCGAATGTACATGCGGCCTGTATAGAGATAGCCCACGTGGACCTAGGGATGACCTTTTAGAGGTCGATGCCCCCCTAAAAAATGAAACCCAATGAACAAATAAAGACATGAAATGCAAGATAAGGGATTTTTTACTTGGTCCAGACAAAATTTCGTTTAGTCCATTGTAGCCCCCGGAATCACCGCTTTTGACAAAGGGAGTCTTTTGGCTCCATAGTCAATCTCCACATCAACAATGGTGATAATGAGCTACCAACTTCTATTTATAGACTTTTTGGCCTCTTTATGTCACTTTTTTGGCCTCCCTTATCATTTTCTTTATACCAAAAACCATTTAGAGGGATTCAAGAGTTGCATAGGAGGGATTTGATCGGGTATTGGGACAATTTTTTTTGAGTTTTGAGTGTTTTTCGACGGTCCGTGGAAAATTTTTCCGACGATCAACTTGAACATATAGATTAGGTTTCTACCTTGATTTTTGTATCTCGTTGTCTTTTTCCTTTCCCATAGGATCGATCCCATCAGGTTGTGACACAGAACCGTCATCTCTGATTTTGAAGTGTTGCAACTTGGTGGTAGAGCTTACCAAAACATGGATGCCCTAGGTAGATCCTGGTTGCATTATGGTATTCATGCTGTCTCTAAAACATTGTAGGCTTAGGAGTCCTTGTAGTTTTTCCTGAATATGAGTTTGAGCCTCATTTGCATGATTCTTCTTCACTCTTGGACTCCCAAAAAATATCGAGTCTTCTTTTAAGCCCTTTTCAGACCCTCTAAATATGAGAAGATTGCCGAGTGATCGTGTGGCCTTTCACGCTCGTTAAATTGAAATATGAAGTCATGTCTGTCCGGTGGTAGTTTACCCCTTTTTCAGTCTAGACAATCAACTATAAAAATAAAGGTATACTCTATGGAACTTCAGTTCTATAGAAGTGTACTCTCATGTATAATTTTATCCCTTTTTCGAGCCCGAGGGACTAAACTTACAAAGAAGGAACCCTAACGGAGTCCATAGTTAAGCTCTTTTCAGACTCCCTAAAATTGAAAAGATCACCGAGTGACCTTATTCTTTCACACTCGTTAAACTGGTCTAGAAGAACATTCCTGACAGAGTCCATAGTTAAGATTTTTTCAGACTCCTTAAAAATGAAAAAATGGACGAGTGATCTTGTCCTTATCACACTTGTTAAAATGGTTTTGAATAGACATCTTGTCAGTGCTAGTTTATCCCTTTTTCGAACTGACTAGACTATCTTCGAAAAAGGTACCCCAATGGAGTCTCCTTTTATGTTTTTTCAGAATCTCTAAATATGAAAAACCACTGAGCTTACCTTCTCTAGGCTTGTTAAACTTACATCGAAGGAAGTTACCATTGTGTGTTTTTTTAACCACGTTTTCATATATTATATGCCAACCTTGCAACATTTTGCTTCTGCGTCTTAACACCCTTGGCCCCCGAAGGATTTTTCCTGAGTATCATTATACCAAAAGATCATTCTTGTCCTTGTGCCTTGAACTTGTATGTTTGCAACACTTGTTCCTCCATTGTAACGTAACATTCCTTTATTCTTTTCGAAAAATTATTGAAAAAGACAAAAAAAATCTAATATACCCCAAAAAGAGGAAGGGAAAAGTATTTTCTTTATTGGAAGCATAATGAGTCGCCCTTGGATAAAGCACATTTGTCCGTTTGTTCATCAAACTATGGGATGTAGTATGACCTTAGGAAGTTGTTATTGCTATATAAAGTTGTGTCCTCCACCATTTGGTTATCCTTCCAAACATATGGAGAGTTTGCGTTGCCTCCCTCTTCGTAGGCTTATGATTAATGCTATGCTGCATGACTCTCATCATTTTTCATGCTATTGTCCAAGGGAAGTTTGTCACCAAGCCTGAGTTGGCCCCTCTGCAATTTGTCTCTTGCCCTCATACTCGGCCATCCTGAATGCCCAATCAAGTCCTTGTTTGAAATCAATGAAGCCTTCAGTCTGATCATCAAGTCCGTGACTGACGAGTGTCGAAGGCCTCTGGGTAATGCAGTCGTACACTCATATTACAGTCCTGCCTGAGTTTTGAATATTTTGAAATAGTTTCTTGAGCTCTGAAGACCTCATCTCTAGCCATCAGGCTGTATTAGCTTCTAGAAGATGGATACTCTATATGTATATATTTTTGATTTTGAGATGTAGCTCCGCTGTGTATTGTTCGTGGCTACTCCTTATATAGTTATATGACATGGATCTACAATGTATTTGATTGGTAGCCATGATTCTATTTTATCCCAAGCATGGGTATGCCCACCTCGGTGAGACATTTTTTGTTTTGCAGACGACGCCTCTCGGTTCTTGTTCCTTGGGCTCAATCATTTGGCACATCAGTAAATATTGATAATGTATTTCGGCCATCAGATGCTCTTCTGACCTCACACATTAGGGGGCATCTGTTATAACCCTAAATTGCACCATACATGCTTACCTGGCATTAGGCCATCTCAGATCCCTTCTTTGCCAAAGCACTACTGAACAACTCTTTAAGAAACCTCTTTTATAAGGGCCCACGTGCCCTACTCCATTACTGCACGCATGTACACGCTATCTGGCATAAAACAACCCATGTGGACCGACAAAAGAATGGAAAAAGGAAAGATGCCGATGAAACACAAAGCTTTGGGTGAGTTAACTGAAACTCCCGACCATGCATGGACAAGGGTTTGTCCAAATACCTAGCTCTTTCTAGCCTATAAAATAAGGGGTAGCGGTCCCATTTGGAGAAGGAAAAATATAGCAAAGAAACTCTGCCCATTTTCGTATTCTCATTGTCCCAACCCTTTAGCCATCCTTGTGCCAAAAGAGATACAAAGCAAAGAAGTTGGAGGACAGTTGAAAAGGAGCCCAAGATCAGGTTCGCAGAGCGGTGGCTAGTCTCGACTTTTTATAAGTTGACTCATTCAAAGTAATAAAGAAAATGATTTTCCCGTCCCAATTCATGAGTTATTTATAGTTTGTTAAGTACATGTTTGAATCTCTAACCCATTAGTCTATAGGTAAGATGCATGTGTAGTTGTTTCTTGTCTTATATGCAGGTCATCTTTGGAAGGAGAACTATGAACAAGTGATCAAGTGCAAAAGAGGATCGACATCGAATGCCTGGAACAAGGTAGGTTGATCTGGCCATGTATTTACTGAAAAGAAATGGGATTTAAGTCTGGGGACGAAGGTAGAAAGTAGATTTTCTCTTGGTCAAATCTGCATGCAAAGTATAACCCTATTTGCTAGTCCATAAGGAGATTTCCCTCACAACAGAATTGGCAACCATACTGGGGAGATCTCTAGGGTTCCTAGGAATTTTGTTTTGTTTTTGGGTAGTTTTAAAAAGACTGGTTTTCTTGCCTATTTTTTTAGTTTCTGTAAAGTCTGAGCTAACAGAGAGTATGGTTTTTCATACCAGCTTTCTCTGTTATTTTCTTGACTATGTTTTTTCGGGACCCATAGAGGTACACACGGCCTGCATAAGGTCTGCATGCGTGTACCTGTGCTCTACTCTCTTACATCCCATGTGTGAATACTAGCTGAGGAAGTAGTAGTAGCGTGTAGATTCCAGAAAATTTTGGAGGCAGTCATCTTCTTCCCTGTTAGAATCAGTAATTCTCAGGGATTTTCTAGAATTCTTTCTAAGTCCTGGTTGTCTGCAGTCTTGTCTCAGATTGGTTTGTTTTGCAATTTTTTCCCTTACATTGTTTTCTTTTTTTGTTTAAAAAGAGTGTCCAAGCGTTCAAGGGATTTTGGTTATCAATATCAGTGGTCTCTTCCTGGTTTGGATTGTCTGTTTTTATTTTTTTTCTTAGATTTTAGAGATACACGTGGCCTATACAAGGTCAGCCCACGTGTACATGCCCTCTATCTCTATACAGCTCACGTTCACACGCTTGCTGTTGGATTATCAATAGCGTGCTTGTGCAAGGTAGTTTTTGTTGAGGGTAAGGCAAACATCCTTTCCCTTGATTAGAATTATACCTCTCAGGTGTTTGAATCTCTGTCTTAGCAATCAGTAGCTTAGGATTAATTTCACCCTTAGCTTGCTTTTTCTCATTTAAAAGTTGTCATAAAAAATAATTGTTTAGGGTTTTTAGACAAGTGTGAGAGTCATTTTTTAAGTTGCTAGTGTGTGATTTCTTGAAGTGATTCTTTGTGATCTGTGATTTAGGCCAAAAATTTTTTTCTTGGTTTTTTACTTGTTGGTATTTTTCCTTTTTGCTTTATCATAATTTCAATAAAAAAAAAAATGTCTTTCATTTTCTTGTTTGGTTGAAGAGTGTGATTCTGCATTATTAGCCAGGGAAAAGTATTTTATTTCATAAGTTTTTGTAGTTTAATTAGATCATAAGTAGCTCGTAGTCGAGTGAAATTCCTTTTGAGTTTGTTGTCCAAAATCTTAGAAAATTAAAAAATAAATATTTTGAAAAGTTGTTGAAATGTTGCATTAAGTGAAAGTTTTTGTTTCCAGCTTTTTACTCATTTTTCTTTCGTCTTTTACACATCATTAGTTTCACTATCATACCCCTTGACATAAGACAAGCCATAAAATTAATGATAAATCTAAAATTTATTAGACTTTTATGTTTGTAGGGTTAACCAACTAGTTCAGGATTAGGTTGGAGAGGAAACTCTTCAAGGCCATTCAAAATCAAACATTGGAGTCTGAGTTAGGGAGTGTCTAAGTCTAGTATCGTGAAAGTTATCCGGGACCCCCCTCTAACACAGGGGATAAACACGAGGTCGCGTGCAGAAAGGTAGTGGAGATAACCCGTCCAAAGCTGGATGAATCGTAGTGGAGAACACACATAGAGGGCTTGTTTTGGGATTCTGTCATTTGCATTTTCCACAGGGCTTCGTGGGTCTCGAATCTGTTCGAGGTTCTTAGTTGTCTTTCAGACCACTTTATTTCGATACCCTTGATAGGTTTTAGGCTCGATACCCTACTCATTGTGGTCTACCCGACTTTTGACTGTACCCCCCTAGTGACTGTTCACGCGCTGGAAACCTAGTTGCCTATCTTTTTTAGGGACATACACAGGTGACTGCGGGGATATACCGTGATACCTAGGATAGATATCATGCCATGCTTTGCATATTATACCTGGAGGGTTCTTCCATTTTCGAGTTGCACTTACACTGGTAAGTTTCTCTAGTGTTGGTTGTTGTAACTATTCTTCCAAGTAATTTAGTGTTTGCTTGTCTTATCTTATAGGGACTTGTTTTAGTGTGTGTTACTTTTGAATGTTTAGAATACCCTAGAGTGTCTTTGATATTCTCACACAATGGAGGATCATGAGCTCCACCGGTCACGAAGGCTTCTTGGCCTGTCTTCGGTTACACTTGAGCCACCCCCGCCACCATTAAGGCGAAAGCTATACCAACAAGGGTCTTTTGAAGTGACCGAGTTACAAGGAATTGTGCCCAACCAACATCCAAAGGAATCAACTGTTTTGGACCTTGGAGCGAATGCTCTTGGCCCGGTTGAAACCCCAACCATTGATTTCTTGGCACCTTTCATTGTACCAATTCAATTTTACGAGCGCCAGACAGTGTTGCACACAGCAATGGAAACAAATGTTGTTACTCCTTCTGGGAATTCTTCAATTCCCACTACAGTTGTCACTGCAGGAGATTTTTCACCTCCTAACCCACCGTCAACATTCTGATACACCATGGTCTCGAATGCCTCTACATCGCACAGTGGTCCGATCCCATTTTTGGCGGTGGCCAAAACCCCTTTCACACCAAGTGCGGCAGGCCCTCCATTCTCATTCGAGATGCCTAGTTCAGGTACAAGTCCTGTACTTTCCTACTCCACTTTGTATACTTAAGGTATGGGGGCAGGGAGCTCTAGCGCTCCTCTGCAAGGTCACATGAGGGGAAATCTTGCTGCTTTTAATGCTTTCCCTTACGGAGGAGGTCATATACCTCCTTCATCCCCTTCACTCGGCGGCTCGCATCAACAATCCGCCGAGCAACCTACACACCATAGTTTTTTTGGAGCAGGGAGTCAAAGACCACCTTCGCATAATATGCCAGTAGGTTCAACACCATTTTCTTTGATCGAAACGTTTGGTAACAATGCCTTCTTGCTAGCCACCTTCCCGACTGGGGGCAATCCCAGTTTTGGACAACCTTTTCCTATGTAGGGTACTATTCCTGCACAGGGGGAAAACCTAGGAACTTCTTCTGCATCAGGGCCTTGGAATTCTTGGCAGGTATTTGTTCCCTCGTCTAAAATGCGGATCTGGGGTAATTCTTTCCACAATAAATGGAACCCTACACAAACTACTATGCCTATCCCCATGGTACGGACATGGGGCAACCCTTCCCAAAGTCCACTGAATGCAATGCATGCCCAACCATCTATGTCCTATTTTGGAAGTCATCTGAAAATGTCTACACATACGCAAAATCCATATGCTAGCCAGGGCCATGGTTTCTACCAGAATCCAGGCGAGCAACCAAACTTTTCCTGGCAACCTGGTGCCAGTCAAACTCCAAGACCATTTTTCCCAGGTTATCACCAACAACCCAAACTACCCTTCCTGATGAATTTGCACTTGCCAGATTTGACAAGGTTGTTGAATGACCCTATTTGTCATGATCCGCGTTGGCCTCTTATGCCGACGAAGTTTCCCTCAGACATTACAAAGTTCAAATCCAAGCCTAACGAAGATCCAAGAGATCATGTGACTACCTTCCATCTTTGGTGCTCATCTAACCTGTTGAAAGATGACTCCATACAGTTGCGATTGTTTCAACGTACTCTCATTGGGAGTGCCGCGAAATGGTACATTGAGCTCGATCACTCAAGATAATCTTCCTTCAGCGTGCTGGAAATGGCTTGTCTAAACCATTTCTAGTTACCTGTGAGATATGACGCTGGCACAGAGTTGCTGGCCAATTTCGAACAGATAATAGCAGACCATATCTTTGATCACATCTGAGAATGGAGATGCCAAAAGAGTTTAGTTAAGGTGTCATTCCCACCAGCATTCCTTCTTTAGTGGTTCCTTAAGTCTTTGGTCCCACAATTATCCAAAGACGTCGCAACATCGCGAGTATTCTCCAAAGAAGACGCCATCATGAGAGCTGAAAAATTTGAGTGCATCTATTCTCAGTCTAATTTATTATACAACATCTTGCCAGATGCGCCACGCTCAATACTTGATAAAACTAGACAGAGAGTTGGACCACATGTCGATGGTATTGTTGGTTCAGCACAAACAAAGCCCGTTGAGCAATTTTCGAAGTAGTTGCAACGATTATCTATACAACACATAGCAGCCAACCAAACTACTACTTTGGTTGCTCCCCCTACCAAAACGTCGGACGTACACACAGTGAAATCGATTAACCCAAAGGCCACCCAGCAGCCTGAAGGAAAGAGAAAACAAAGAAAGAAGGGTAAGGGGGATAAAAAACCAACTGATAATGCTGGCAGGGACAACATTGAGAAACGAAAGGTGAGGTATCCATGTAAATTGTGGGCGGAAGACCACCCGACCCATCTATGTCCTCAGCTTGTAGAAGCCCAAAATTTTGTGACGTAGCAACAGCCTGTTGTGTTGAGCAATCCATTTCGACATGGGAAAAATCTAACCCAAGCTTCTGTAAGCATGGAAGGGGGCAGCCAAGACCCCTCTCCGCTTGCGAACAACCTTGCAACCACGAACGTATATATGGTGAGGGGTGATGCTTTTATATTGACTAGAGCACATGACTATAGTAAACCAAGCACTTCTGAGAAGGGTAAATAAGTTGAACTCCCATCTCTTCCTCTACAGATTGAGAATACGTTGGGTGAAACAATGACACACATTCCCAAAGGAGCATTTAAAAAATCTTCTCATAACCCAAACACAAGGGCCGCCCAGAACTACTCTGTGGTGGAGGATTTATCACAAACCCCTTGCGTGATGTCCGCTTTGGAGGTCCTCCAAAGCTGCCCTTCCTAGAGGAAATCCTTGTTAACCACTTTAGGATCTACCGAGACTTGTAATCCGAGTACAATCATGTTGGATACAACTAACTTAAAACCTCTTCTGCCTTACCACAAAGCATTTTAGATAGTAGTGGCTTATCCCACAAAAACTTTTACTTGGAATATTTTCCGCACAGTGGTTGATGAGAGCGCCTCGACATAAGTTATGTCGTTTGCATGTTGGAAGGTCGTTGGCCAGCCTGTTTTGTCTCCATCACCTACTCTCCTCACTCCTTTCGACAGTCATTCATTCCGACCACATGGCATATTTCCTTCTTTCCCCGTGCAGTTAGGAAGGAAGAGCGTGTGTGTCGAAGTAGAGGTAGTCGATGCTCCCCTCGATTATAACCTCTTGTTATGATGGAGTTGGAATTATTCCATGCAAGCTGTGGTTGCTACAGTTTTTTTGGGTCTTGTTGTTTCCACATGGGGGTCGTGTAGTGAGCATCGATCAATTGTATTTCTCTAGACCTGACCCTGCATTGGGAGCATCCACGGTCCTGATGATTGATAATCCTCAACCAGGTGTCGTCAACATAGGGGTTGGTTTGTGCCCATCTTTGATGGGTACCTTCGATTACCCACCCCCTCAAGGTGATATCAAGTTTATATCCAATCACCATAAGATTGAGATTTTTCAATTTTCATTATTCCGCATGACTTACTTTGACAATCCATGGATACTTCCTTCCCCATTATCCACGATGGATGGGACAGGGCACATGGGTATGTCCATGCCCTTGTCTACAACTGAAGTAGTGTACTCTTTAGTCCAACAACTTCATCCCACACTAATCCAGATCCTACACAAGAGTTAGATCCACTTCTTGAGCCTATTTGGGCTTAGGGTTCTATCTCTCACACTGATTCATTAGAATTAGTATTTCCCTCTGATGAAGAAATATTTGAAGAAATGACTAGTCTGAATAAACCCTGGGAATATCTTCATCACAGATCATAATTCCTCCTAGAGTTAAGCCAAATTGAAGTGGGAGAATTCACCATGACTATGACAGGAGATCGGTCTTGTCCTATTAATCCATTAGCTACACATGAGGTTTATGCAGAGGGTAATATGGAAACTATCGCTGAAACTTTATTGATTAATATCTCCCGAAACCATGGTGTCATGAACAATGTCTTCGTTGGAGCAGACTGTTCCCCCAAAGAGATTCAAATCTACACAGATCTTTTCAAATAATTCCATGAAATTTTTGCCTAGTCTTATGAGGAAATGCCAGGCATCAATCCAAAAATAGTTGAACATGAAATCACAACATATCCTGATACCAAGCTGATTTGGCAGAATATTTGTCCAGTTAATCCTAATAAAGCAACAACCATTAAGGTTGAGGTTGAGAAATTTCTAAAAGCTTGGTTTTTCTATCCTATCCATTTGACCCAATGGGTGTCAAATCATGTGCTGGTCAATAAAAAACAAGGCACGATCTGTGTATTTACCAACTTCCATGATTTGAAAGGGGCATGTCCCAAAGATAATTTTCCCACACCGTTCATCGACCAGATCATTGATGAATGTGCGAGTTGCGAAGCCTTTTATTTCATGGATGGTTTTTTGGGATATAATTAGATATAAATCAAACCTGAAGACCATCACAAAATGACATTCATCTGTCCATGGGGTACATTCGCGTATCGTAAGATTCCTTTTGGTCTCAAAAATGCTGGAGCCACCTTTCAGTGAGCCATGTCTTTTTCTTTTCATGACCTCAAGCATATATTTGAGGCTTATTTAGATGATTTAGAATCTCGATCTCGTAAGGAGAACAGATCATCCCATACACCTCCAACTTATCTTCGAACGTTGTCACTACTTTCGGATTCGCCTGAATCCAATCAAGTGCAACTTATGCGTAATGTCAGGATGATTGTTAGGTTTCATCATATCAACAACAGGGATCATGGTCAATCCTCTCAAGGTGGAGGCAATAATTCAGTTTCCCCCCCCACGCACAATCCTTCAACTTCATAGTCTACAAGGCAAGGAGAACTTTTTACGACGCTTCATCACCAACTATGCCGATATCACCAAGGGATTTATGTGCTTACTGAAGAAAGATGTTCCCTTTTACTGGGACGATGCTACTCAATGCTCTTTCGACGCATTAAAACATTCCCTCACAACTGCCCCTCTGCTCCGACCACCTAACTATAACAAAGATTTCTTATTATATATGGCTGCAGTAGAATCAATCATTGGCATGGTTTTAGTTCAGGAAGATGACTTGTTATAAGAACACATGATCTATTACCTGAGCTGAGGCCTCGTAGGACCATAACTCAATTATTCTCACATCAAAAAAATTGCGTTGGAAGTAGTTCATGTTGTGCAACGGTTTTGTCATTATGTTCTGTTTCACAAGACCACCATCATTGTTGTCGTGAATCCATTCTAGTACATGTTGACACGACGAGTAATAGGCGGAAAAATCAGTAGGTGGATATTTATCCTCCAAGAGTTTGACTTAGACTTCATTTCAGTAAAGTCCAAAAAGTCACTGGTCTTCGCAAAACTTATTTCGTAACTTCCGGTTGAGTCAGGTGACATTGTGCCTGAAGAATCACCTATCTGGGGAGATATGTTTTTGATCACATCTTCGGATCCCTGGTATGGAGATATACTTTTCTATCTCTAGACTTTGAAGTTCCCCACAATTTATTCTCATGATGAGAATTGATGCATATGCCATCAGGCTAAGAATTATCTCATAATCGATGATGCGTTTTATCGGAGAGGTGTAGACTACATCCTACGCTGATGTCTCACTCATGAGGAAGAAGTTATCATGCTTTATGATTTCCATACCAGATCTTGTGGCATTCATTTGTTTGGGTTGGTGATAGCCTAAAAGATTCTACGAGCAGGTTACTTCTGGCTGATTCTTATCAAGGATTGTATCGAATTAGTCAAGAAGTGCCATCCGTGCCAAATCTCCTCTCGGAAGATGAGGGCACATCCCACTCCCATGTTTCTTGTCATCACAGTTGGTCCCTTCACCAAGTGGGGGATTGATTACACTACATGCAACCCTCCTTCAGCAAGGGGGCACCGTTATATCATCGTAGCTGTAGACTACTTCACAAAATGGGTCGAAGCTATGCCAACGTTTAAAGATGATGGGGAGACTGCAACTCTGTTTTTATTCAATCATATAATAGCAAGGTTCGGCGTCCTAAGAGAGATTGTCACTGACCATGGCAGTCACTTTCAGAACCAGATGATGACCGAGTTAACATCAAATCTTGGGCTACGACAGGAACCTTCATCACCCTACTATGCCCAAGCAAATGGGCAGGTGGAAGCTGTAAACAAAACTCTTAAGACCATTCTACAATGAACTATCAACTTAGCCAAGTCAAATTGGCATTTGATGTTATACTTGGAATTATGGGCTTACCGAACATCTCTTATGCCTGCAACTGGTTTCTCACCTTTTCAACTCATTTACGGGCTGGAGGCAATCTTTCCCATCGAATGTCAGATCCCATCTCTAAAGTTGGAAGCACAATTATTGCCAGACACTTCTCCACTTGAAGAATGGTTAGTATAACTTGAGAAGCATCATGATGCAGCCCTGGCCAACGAGGCTCACAAACATAAGGTCAAGTGTCAATATGATAGGTCCATTCATCCTCGGATTTTCTCTGAAGGTGGCCTTGTCCTGGTCTATGACCAAGATAAGGACCCCCTAGGAGCAGGAAAATTCAAACCCATGTGGTTCATACCTTTCATCATAAAATCGGTTTTAAAAAAGGGTGTTTATCGTCTGGTTGATTTTCAAGGGAATGCTTTGGCGGAGCCTAGAAATGGGCTCTACTTCAAGAAGTATTACTCATAGGCAGCTCACTTTGGGTAACTTTTTGTAACATATGTATAGTCTTTGTAGTATTAATTTTTAGTTTCTTTTAGTGTTATGGACATGTCGTTGATATTATCTTTCGTCACTGTGGCAGATGTCAAGTGATTCCAAGTTGTTCATTGGGTATGCAGATGGTGCTAGTTGGCACACTCGAAGGCTTGCTTCTGCAGCTTGGGTAATCTTTACACCTCATGGCCAGTTATTATCTTCTGGAGGTATATGCTTAGGTGACACCACAAATAATGTTGTCGAGTATAGTGCAGTTATTGAGTTGCTTTGTGATGCTTTGTCATTGGGTATTTCTCATCTCCAGGTCTATCTCGATGCTCAATTGGTTGTGTCTCAGTTAAACAGAATATATTGGGTTCATGATCCAACTTTACATGATGATTCCTTAGGGTACGTCTCTTAGAATGAAACTTTGATTATATTACATATTTTCATGTTCCTAGGAGATTAAACCAAGTTATAGATACTCTAGCTAATCAAATTTTAGATTGGCATATTGCACACATATGAAAGAGCACTAACATAAGCATGTAAATACGTTTTTTGCACACATGATTCATAAGACACAAAATACCAAAAAAACATATATAATATCATAAAGTAACTAGAGTACATCGATGGATGCAAGCACCTCAAAAATATAACCAATAACGAGTCACAGGGCTTATGCCCTCAAAAAATATATACAAGTAGTGCTCGTGGCACGTCAAAATGTCTAGCTAAAGTCAGTGCCTGTGGGCCCTGTTATACTGGTCCACAACATTGGCTAAATGACGAAACAATCGGACCCACGTCTGTGGTGCCCCCACTACATGAGGATGCATAGATTGTGGCAGGTCCTCAATCTGTACCATCAGGACCATGCGAGTGAGCGCAGTAAAGTTACGCTCAACCTGTCTCAACACCCTCTCAGCCTCTCTGGTCGGAATATCTCCTGCTACTGCTGGTCCCCCTATGGCAGCAGGTGCGACCCTTGGCCAAGGACGATGCATGTTCCTCGCATAGCCAGCGGGTCATACTAGTCCCACATCTGCACACAATGAACACATATCCGTCAAATACTCTAGCATAACAAAAAAAAATGATAGATATAAACAAAACAACATAAAAATTACATATACAACAAAAAAACTACAAAGGTGGAGACTTACCCATATTCCCTCGCTCCTCACCAGGAGGTACGGGTATCTCAGGGTCTCTCAAAAAATCAATCCCAACACAGGGGTAATCCTCTATAACCGGTATCTATCGTGACAACCACACAAAGAAATCATCATCAAATGACTCATTGGTCCTTCCGCCACCCTATCACAGCAGTAATACTGCCCATCTACACACAACAAGAATAGAGGCCTGATGTCCTCGTACCACTACTTGAGGACTAAAACTTGGAACTCTCTAAAAAATGAATGAACACAGAATGGTCCCAAACTTGAAGTTCCTATGTGTTCGCAAATGTCAACCTGTCAGTTGTCTTTTCATACACTCAAGCAATGTGGTACTCCAATAGAAAACTTCTGCATTTAAGCACTGGACTGCATAGTTCATCTGTGCACGGGATGCCTGATGTAGAGCCGCAGAACCAGTAATTCATCCAATAAGCAATACTATCACCTGTAGCGATAAGTTAGTTATCTTTCTTATCGGCACCTGCATGTTCACGCGGTCGGTATCAGCTGCACATTATAGGCCTATCAATTCCGCTATGTTATGCGGCCCCATAGGAAAAGTCCAGAAATTGACTGGTTCCCTTCTTCTGGAGAGGCCAGTCAAAAAGTAAATGTCCTCGACCGTGGGCACCAGTGATTGCTCCTCTAACATGAATGCCTCTGCATCCAGATGCTAGTATTCAACCAAGGCATTCAGTATCCTAGGTTATGCCCACATGAAAGGACATAGGAAAAACTTGAGTAACCCACACTGCATCAAAGTAGCCACAGCATTGGGGTCTTCCCCGACCAACTCATTTACCTCTTCATGCTCTCTTTCTCTCCAATGGACATACATCCTACAAAAAACCAAGGTTCAGGAGGGTTAACACTTTCTTTTTATGCCTTTTTCATTCCATAAGGGGGCCCACATGTGCTGTAATGGTGACAGTCACGTGTACAGGCGACCTGTACAGAGACAGTCCGCGTGGACCTATGGCATATGTTTGGGTTCAACAACCATCAACCAAGCCGAGTACACTGCCGTGATTGGCCTCCTCGCCAATGCCCATCATCATCGTATTCATCACCTTAACGTCTTTCTTGACTCCCAACTAGTTTTCCTCCAGCTCAACAATGTATACCATGTCCATGATCCTTACCTCTTTCGCAAATACTTGCAAGTTAGACTTTTATCTCGACATTTTGATTTCATTACATTTACACATATTCCAAGACAATTGAATCAAATTACAGATAACCTAGCTAACATTATACTCGATTGGCATATATC
>JZKD02S1712872.1:426307-449472 GCA_000966675.3 Picea glauca
AAAGTGGGCAAAGTGACCTAGAAGATGTTTTTAAGGAAGCTACTTGGAGAGTATAAATAAGAGGTAAGGCTCTCTCATTTAAGACACACTTGAGAATATTGAATACCTATAGGTGTATGAGGTAAAAAAAAGGATATATAAGCCTAAGTTCTGAGGAAAGTGAAGAAAAAAAGGCCGAAATTCAAGAAAGGATAAATTCTTTTGATGATGCTTTCTAAGGTATGTTTTTTTCAGGTCATCTCACCATTTTTGCAATAAATTTTTTTATAGAATGATTCATACTGTGAAATTTATATTAAATTGAGGAAACATATCCAAGTATCGGTGGTAAAACATTAATCTTGTTGGTCATTTTATTTTTGGAGTTATACTCCATGGAAAATAGGGTTTGTGGCTAGTCCTAAAACTAGTCAAAAACAAGTGTTTTGGGTAAAAACGTCATAACTTCTCAATAACATATCCAAATTTAGTAAGACAAAATGTTTTGGTTATAGTACAATATTTAGCATTCTATGTAACAGTTTTAGATCAATTCAACAAATATTCCATGCGGGGAACACTCTACAAGGTCGCTCTCTAGAGTAAGATAGAATTCAACAAGGTGTGCCATTTTTTCCATAAATACTTTTATGAGAGGTTCCAAGTAGTGACACCTGGAGGAATTGCATAAAACACAGTGAAGAACATTTTATATCAAATTCAGAGATTTATTCAATACATGTACAAAGTTATTATTATTTCAAGTTAGGGTTGTTGACTAATCCAAAACTAGTCCTGTGAGACTAAAGAAAAATTTGATGAAAATGATAGTCTCTTTGTTAAGGTTAAGGAAGGTTTGCAGGTATGTGATCATATACACCAGGTCTATTACAGATTTACAAATCATATTTGGATGATGAAATTGATGAGGGCTTTTGGTTGAGGTACATGTTGAGTACACGGTTGAGATAGTTGATGAGTTGGCACATACATGAACTATATAGTTGATGATGTTGGCACATATTGATGAGTCATAGTTGATGAGTACTTGACACATGATTGGTACATACTTGGTACATGGTTGGTTTCACTTGTTTATGGTACATTTTGATTACAGATTGTTTGGTACAAGTTGGTGCATGGTTGATGCATTTGTTTATGATACATGTTGATTACAGGTTGAGGTACAGGTTGATGCATGGTTGATGCATGGTTCAAGTTTATTCGTACATGTTTACAATGGTATATCTCACAGTAATAGTGTGATAGTGGTTCCATCATTCTACTTCTACTTCAGAGAAGTTAGATGGGGCAAGGACAGGTGGTTGTAGCCACCTTTTGGTTGTAGCCAGAGAACATAGGGGGTTGTAGCCTCCTTATGGTTTTAGCTAGAGAATTGGATAGTTGGAGCTTCCCTTAGGTTGTAGCCTGAGAAACTAGGGGGTTTGAGCCTCCTTCCATTTGTAGCTAGAAAAAAAAGGAAATTGGTGCTTCCAATGAATGTAATTCTTTAAGACATATAAGATAAAACATTATGTGGTTTTCTCCTGATTTGGGTTTCCACATAAAACACTGGTGTACTGTGTATGTGTGTGATTGCTCATTATTGGATAATAATTCTACATTGATATAACACTTGGACTATTTGGAGAAAAAGGATTATAATTACGCTATTATTGATTCATCCCCACTCTCAGTAATCCAACATCAAGAAATAGTGATAGATTAAACATATAAAATCCTCACCTTATCACCCCCAAGCAAAGGGACAAGTGGAATCAAATAACAAGGTGATAGAGGCTATACTTACCAAGACAGTTTAGTTACAACATAAAGATTGGTTTTATCGGTTTCCTGAGGACTTATAGGCCTACAAAACAACTTGGAGAAACACAACAAGACATACCCCTTATGAATTGGTGTATGGGAATAAAGGGTTGCTTCCCATAGAATTTCAAGTAAAAACTTTCAGGACTGTTGTGTAATTGGGAATGGATTTGGATGAATCCCAAAAACAGAGGATACTGTAGCTGAATGAACTTGATGAAATCATACAAGATGCTCTTTAGAGGACTACACTCATTCAATAAAAAAGGAATAAATGGCATGAAAAGTATGTCAAGAAGAAATCCTTTCAGCCAAGTGATTGGGCCCTTCTATATGACAGTAGGTTGAATAAATTCAAGGGTAAATTTTCCACTTGATGGTTGGGACTCTATGAAGTGGACATAGTTTACGAAAATGGCTCAGTGAAAATAAAAACCATTGATGAAGATCAGACATCCTTTGTTGTAAATGGGCATCGATTGAAACTTTATCATAAGCCTCTGTCTAAAGAGGATTTTATCAGACAAGTTCTTCAAAATTCTGAAATGCAATTGGTAAGGAAGAGGATTTCTTCTCCTACTGAACCACCACTGTAATTTTTTGTTGTGTGATTTAATTTAACTTTGTATATCTATTTATATAGGTGTTTTGTCACATAATGATTTGTGGTGTTACTAAAAAAAGTATAAGCTAAGTGTGTTCTCATGTAGATAAGAAATAAGGAGGACATATTCCAGGTGTAAGTTTATTCCTTTACCCAACCCTAGTAGATTACTCATGGGAAAGGATCCTAATGGAATTTTCTTTAATTTTTTCAGACTCCTAAAAATTGAAAACATCGGCGAGCATTAACTAATCCGGGCTTGAGAAAAATCCACATGACAATATATGGAGTTTTCTTTAAGTTTTTCAGACTCCTAAAAATTGAAAACACTGGCGAGAATTAACTGATCTAGGCTTGAGAAAAATCCACAACACAGTATATGGATTTTTCTTTAAGTTTTTTAGACTCCTAAAAATTGAAAACATCGGTGAGAATTAACTAACTTGGGCTCAAGAAAAATAACAGGAAAGTATTAGTTAGGTTTTTGTTTCCAATAAAATGGAAGTGGAAATAGAAGCAGTGGTTAATATGGTTCCAAAAAGAGGAGGTTTCTGCATCTCTACAGGAGGATGTCTAGCTACAATTTTCTTCTTGTTATAGATGTTGGAGCCGAATCATTGGATCTTTTGCCTCATTTTATGACATTTCTGTTGCACTTTCAACATCCTTGTACCAGTGTGTTGTTTATAACTTTTTCAACATAGTCATTCAGAAAAACAAATTCACATAAAACATTAGTGAGTGCCAACATGTACTTCATCTTGATCCTCAGAACATGTTTAGACATGAAGAGAAGCCTACAAGATTCTAGGTATCTTGTCAAAGCTTCATCCGGTACTAAAAAACAGTCTCTAAGTTCATTTGGTAGTAGAAAAGACTCTTTGTGTTGGTCCGATACTAAATCAATTCTTTGTGTTGGTCTGGTACTAAAATGATCTTCTGTGTTGATTTGGTACTAATTCTGTGATCCGGTATTGATAATGGAATTCGGGTAACATTGTTCTACATTTGATATTGCCTTATTTGATCAAACACATTTCAGGTAATGGAGGTATGGACTCAATGTGTATTCCTTTTTATTAAGAATCACATGAATTTTTTGTTAAACATATGGTTATTCTCATACCCCTTTGTCATCTTAAGTTATTAAACCTCCATATCCTTGTCTTCTGAAGTCTTCATGATTTCCCCTATTTTCAAAATCATTCATGATGTACACAAATCTCTTCATGAGGTGATCGTCCAATTTGGAATCTCTTGTCAAAAACTTATGTTTGTATGATGACAAAACTATTATTTTTCCACCTTCTATGAACTTACATTGTTTCAAACCTATGATGTCAAATGCTACCCAATGGTCAATTTTGGTCACATCACCCACATTTGTTGTAATCATTACGAAAACTAGTAAGAATTGGATGTGATGTTACTTATGTGTATGATCGTCACCTTATCCGTGAACATGATCCTTTGGCATGGTTTCTGACTCCTTCCTTACCTCTCTATCATTTCAAATAATTGACCGTTGTCTTCTCATTTTCATTATAAACGCTCTTCTAGATGGCTTCGCCATCCAGATGAGCATTATTTAACCGCTTCCTACTATACACCACCACTCTATTCTCTCCTACTATCTCGTTATTTTTCCTCCATCACCTTGTTCTCAAAATTTTGCGTCCAGTACCAAACCCTTGCCTGAATTATGTTTCCCATACTTGTTTTGAGACCCATCTTTTAATATGGCATGGGGGTTGACAGGCACGAACCCGTGTTCCATATATACAGAGAAACAAAGGAGTATCAAACATGCAAAGAGAAATTTGAAAGGGTCGGTTGGGTTCCCTTCTTAGAAAAATTCAGAGGATATCATGAGGAGGTATGTCACGCCTTCAACCAGAGTCATGATGGAGAGAGCATCTAGTTAGGGGAACTAAGACTAATGATTACCGAAGCCACCATAGAAGAGGTGACAAAGTTACCTTCTACCAGAAAGAATTATTTCAAAGGTATCATAATTGATAGGAGCCTCTGTCAGAAATTCTTGAAACTTGAGCACCTAGACCCGAATTAGACAAAAGGTATCTCCAAGAGATGGATCAAAGAAGAATATAGTACGATGTTTTTTTTTCTTGCAGAGGTTTTTAACTTGTGAAGGGAGGTATGTAGTAAATTTCATTGATCACTTAAGGCTCTTATTGCATTTTGAAGGAGGACCACAAATAGACTTTCCCCATTTTCTTTGCATGATTCTGAATAAGATGGTGAAAGGGGTTAAGTTTGCCTCTAAGAATCCTGAAACCAGTCTCTACCACCATGGGATGATGAAACTATTGGTTGTTCATGAGTTGAGAAAAGGAGACATTAGTTGGAAGAAAATCCTCATAGAAAAAATTTCTCAAGAAGTTTCTAAGTCTGTAGAAGGAAATACAATAGGGGAACATAGTAAAGAGTCAAGCATGAAGAAGGGAGACAACAGAAAGAAAGAACCAAAATCTAGTAGTGAAATATATCTTGTTGGCCCTAGTTCACAAAAATATGTAAGCAAATTGGACAAAGGAACAATAATAGTTTTAGAAGAATAGCCTGCACCTATGGTGGAATGATCATCCAAAACCAAAACAATTCTCCCAGACCCGTCCACTAAAAGTAAAATACAAATTAGTGAGAAAAAGAAGAAGAAACAAAGTTTTGGTAGTGAGGTTGGAGAGGTTACAGGTAATTTTCCCTAAGTAATGGTTGAAATACCTTAGGAGAATATTTGGGAAATTGCACAAAATATTCCATAAGTAATTGTTGAGGCACCTAAGGAGAAGGTTGGAGAAGTTGAGAAGACCCCTGAATTGAGAGCCAAAAACAAGAAGAAATTTAGAGCCAATGAAGGGAGTAATATAACACAATCCTCTAGTAGAAAGACAAGGAGTACATAAGAGGAACAAGTTCCAACCCCTACATTTAAGTCTCCTGGTAGAGACATAAGGAGTGCACAAAAAGAACAAGTTTTAATCTTCCCACCTAAGTCCTCTAGAAGAAAAATGAAAAAGGCACAGGACAAACAAAGTCCAGTCCCCATCTCTGAGCCTAAAACAAAGAAGAGGATATTTTTTAAGGAGGAAATTTATATTCCTGTTAGTACACCAGAGGAAGTATCATGTCTAGTACGCAAAAGCACTTGGAGCATGGATAAGTAGGTGACAATTCCCCATGTCCCTTCTTTTGCAGAGGATCCAGTGGACATTCCAACCTCACTAGAGAAAGAAGAAATGCATGTGACAACTATTAGTGAAGCAGAGGAATTAGTGACAGAGACACTGAAGGATTTAAGGAGAGAATTTGAAGCCAGGGAGGAGATAACCGAACAAGCAGAACATGAACCTGCTAGTCCTCTGACCAAACATCAGTTAGTATTGAAAGTTAAAAGTCTCAAAAAATAGAACAAAGAGTTGAAGAAAGAAGTGGAGGAGTATAAAGTCTTGGATAGGCACATCAAGAAAGAAAATGCACAACTGAAGGAGAATCACGAAAGGCTACAGGACGAGCATGATGAGGTCTTTACCAATCTCAACAAATTTCTATGCCTAATAAAATATACATGATTTATTAAGTGGGAGCTAAAATATGAGGCTTCAAGGTTGGAAATCTTAAAACCGTGTAATTAATGTTCAAGCAAGGTGGAGGACAACACTAGTTTTGAAATTTTGAAGATGGTTCAACAATTTTTGCATGAGGACATGCAATGACTTGGGAATGGGGGAAATGTTGAGTCTCCTTTTTGTCACCTCCAATTTCGTTATCTTGTCCCACATCATAACCAATTTTTCCTCATACACATGCACTATTTTCCTATTTTCCTCAACAGACATGTCCTTTAGCCATTATTGTGTACATATGAGGTAACTTATGTTTAATCATTATTTATGATGATTTATTCATGATTAGGATTGAATAATTTATGCTTTATGACTCTAATTACTTTGAATGATCTAAGAAGACCTTATGAAAATAGCCCCTATTCAGATGATACTTGTTTTGGAATTCATCCAGTACTCACCTTGGCTGGTATCTATTTCTACGCTCATCTGGTACCTATCTTCATGATCGTCTGGTATGAATTCTAAGTTCATCCGGTATCTATTTTTATGCTCATCTGGTACCTATTCTTGTGATATTTTGGTACCGATTTATATGATTGCATGCATCTGGTGTTGATTTATGTGACTATGTGCATCTTCTACCATTGTTTTTCTCCAAGTGTGCTCATCCGGTACCCGTTCCATATTTGTAGGCTTGGATGTTTGAATGAGGTTGTTCTCGATGGGTCCAAGGAACTTTTTGGTTCTAGCATTCTTTGAAGACTACGATACATTTTATCACTCATGCACTTTGTGTCACGAGGATGCAATTTTTCCCTTAAAAATCGATACACCAACCAATTGTAATATTTGATGTTATCTCCAGACTTTGATTGTAACGGTTGTTTCTCTTTAAAGAGAGAGCCTTGTAGATGATAGATATGTACAGAGATAAAATTAAGCATTGTTATGCTGTAAGATCGATTCTTGAAGACTGTGGATTGTACCTCTGTTTTCAGAAGTAATGGTATAATTGCAGTTTATGGATTCTATGTGAGTATTCAAATATTCTCTTCTGTAAGTTTCTTTTAAGAGTTTCTTTGTTCGCATGGCAAGGGCCCACCGACCCAAACAAGGTAAGCTTCTTTGTATTTAGTTGTGAATATAATTATGGTTTTATGTGTGTATATAGAATAATTTTGTGTTTAATCACATCATCTAACTTTCTTCCTGTTCTATTTCAGTGACACACTTGATAGCATACAATATAGATGTGTGATAATTTTGAGTGAGTAAGAGATTTGTGTGTAATGTGAGATTTCTTAGTGAAACAATTTCTGAGTATTTACTTGTCATCTTTGTGTGAGTATATGAAGACAATCATTTGATTAAATGTTTTAGTGTTTGTTTTGATTTTCCAAATCCAGGGACAATTGGATCTCTATCTTTCACCATACATGAGCCTATAATGGAGTATCCCACTGTACCTAGATTTTTCCTCCATGATTGATTAGAGTACACCTTGCAAACACAGATACAATCAAGACCTCCATCTCTCACCCTACATGCACTTATAATGGAGTTCTTTACCCTACCTGGTATTTCTTTCAGGCTTGATTGAGTTTTCTTTTGAGAATAAGTAGAGTTTTATTTGTTGATTAGTTTAGTTTCACTAGGAGATAGAGTCAAAGTTCATCTTTCCCTTTCATGAGCCATCAATGAATAGATCCATCACTTGAGCAAGAACTTTAGATCATATGCTTGTTTATGAGTTTTTTCTTTCTGATTTTTTAATTATGTGAAGAGTGTCATTTAAAAAGTGTGAAAACAAAGTCATTGGTTTTCTTATATGATATACTCATTAGACATAGGAATTTATCTGTTATTGGCACATATAGTGCATCAACTCTATTGATTACGAAACTGTATTGACATATTAAATGATTTCAATATATTGAACATATAATTGCACCAATACTTACAATGAACAAGCTTTAGAATAATTTTTAATTAGAATATGGTTTGTCTAATTGTGATGGAGGAGCTTTTGTAAAATTTTGATTATCATTTTGTAATAAATTTGTTAATAAGATATGAGTAGATTTGGGTAATTAGTTGAGAAATTTTGAATAAGTTCAAACTCTAAAAAGGGTGTTTTTATTAAGAATTTTGGTTTTAATCAAAATGATAATATGTAATAAAAAATAAGTATATTATTAGTAAAGTATATACACTATAAGTAATGTGTAATTTTGTATTATTTTGGAAACATGTCAAAGGCATTTGATACACAAGTGATTGAATTACGATGAGGAGATTTTATGTGTCAATGAAAACAAGAAGAGTATTCCATGTAGAATTGTGGTGAAACCTGCACAGAGAATTTAGCTAACAACAATTCATACAAAGCTTGCTAATTGAGAGAACAAGAGAAGAGATGTGTTAGGATCCGATCCTAACCCTTATCCATGGGTCATTAGTTAGTAGGATATGTTTTCTATGTAATAAAGTCCAAAATTATTTAATAAGGCCTAATAAATAAAGGAGAATAAGTCAATGTAAGAAGACCTGATCTAATCTTTCGCTTCTAGAAACATCTTCCTCTACAAGTTTTCTTAGATGGTAAAATTAGTATAAATAAGAGTAGGAGGCATTGGATATTTTTTCTTGAAGATTATTGTAATAGATCTCTGCTCTGTTGGAGGTTTCCCCCTTGAAGAGTCAAGTGAACATTCTTATCATTAATAAAGGTGCTCTTTCTAGTGTTATTATGGTATTACTATGATATTGTTTTGGATATATCATTGTTGTTATTCCATTGCTTTCTAAATATTCATGTTCTGCATACTATATTATATATGGAATATTTCAAGTGGTATCGGAGCTCTTTCCCAGCCAAGATTTGTGGGGTAAACATTTTTTCAAGGAAGAGATGTATTCCAATGTCTTTAAGCTATAGAGATTTGTCGTTACGCACATAGACCCACAATAGAGGAGTAATACACACAAGAAATACAAGTGGTTCCTAAATGCACATCTGTTGGCCACCCTTGTAACCCCTATTGGTACCCCTTCGAGTGGTAGTACATCAAACAACACATGTATACAGATCGACTAGGAATCTTGAAGCCCTCTGTAGATAAATTGATTGGTCAACAGACTTTTATAGTGTCACTGAGAACAACACTCTGGAAGAGACTCTCTAGTACTTAGGTAGTCAGGTAGTATGACTAAGCATATGGTCTAGCCTCCTTAGCTGGTGCCATGAGATATTGGGCCGAGTACTATTGTTGGACCTCGCACGTATATAACAGAGTTACAACACACATAAAACCCTTGACTGTAGACACCCTGTAAATACTAACCATTGGGATGAAAAAAATTGATCTATTTCCTTGCAAATTGGCCTTGTTAATTTTTTTCACTGCAGAAACACTCCTTGCCGACATTTTTTATTATTGAGAATTTCAGAATTTTGCCACTGCAGAAGTATTCAGGGAAAAGTATAAATCCTCAGGAGTTGAAAAAAAATTCAGGGGCTCATCAACATTCTTATATGTAACCTATTCCATTACATTCCTCTCTTCATTCTGATCACAACGATACCCTTCAATTTTAAGATTTTTTTTCCCACGGTCCCACTCCTTTCCGTAACACCCTTATTTGAAACCTATCCCATTAGAATCCTCTCTTTGTCCTAATCACCCTGGTACATCTCATTTTTTGTGGCCTTATTTGTGTCTTGACACCTCATCCACTACCTAAGCTGATACCATGCCAACCACTAGAGCTCAGACCCAAGAAGACTGGGAGACTAGGTTGTCCATCTTAGAAAAGAAAATGGATTCCATCACCACTACCATACGAGTCGAAGTCAAAGAGTTCCTCCAAGAAGAACTCCACGTATCCATCCATGATTCCATGCAACAATTCAAAAAAGGTAAGCAGGAAGAGCCCAATGCAAAGGACCCTCAACATTCCCATTATGAGCATACTCATTCATCCCACTCCCATTAGGGTTATCCACACTATTGGAATAAGGTTCCCAAAGTTGACATGCATAAATTTGATGGATCCAACCCAACAGGATGGGTCTCTCAAATGGAACTCTCCCTCCATAATATTTTGGATGATGAGACAAAAATCCATGTAGGGTTTTTGTACTTGGATCAAGAACGATAGCAGTGGTGGAAGTGGCATAAGAAATGTTATCCAAGAATACCCACTTGGAACATGTTCACTAAATCAATTTGTGCCTGTTTTGATAGGGAATAAGATTTTTTGGGTAGGCTCACCAAGCTACACCAAAGTGGATCAGTCACATATTTCATCACAACCTTTGAGTAGTTGGTTGTCAGGATTAACGACTTATTTGATGCATTTTACCTTGAATGTTTTATCAGTGGCTTAAAGGAAGCCATCCAGGATCATGTGAACATGCAAAATCCTACTACCTATTTGCAGGCATGCCAATTAGCAATGAAAGTTGAGATCATCCTTTAGGCCCCACCCATGAAGTCTCTAGTTCTCACCTATCCTCGCCCCAAGTCTCACCCAGCTCTGAAAAAAACATTTAAGGTCCAAAAGATATATCTAGAAAAAATGGAAAACTGTCGCAAGCAAGGAATTTGATACTATTATGATGAAAAGTATTCCCCGGGGAATAAATGTAGAGAAAAAAAGTTCTTCCATATTGATGCATCAACTTCCTATCCCTATGAATACATCCCATGAGATGAGGTTCCTAACCTAGAGGAGGCTCAACCAAGTGATCACGTCAAAGATCCAGTTGTAACCCATGTGGAGCAAGAGGCACTCATCATATCGCTGCATGCACTCTTGGGTATTTTAGCCCCTCAAACATTGAAGATCAAGGGCTACATCAAACATAGTTTGGTGGTGGTATTGATTGTTATTTGTATCACCCATGATTTTATTCATCGCAGTCATGCTGATGAGATCCATTGCTTTGTCCTCCCTATTTCTAATTTTCAAATCCGCATCGCTAATGGTGGTACTATGAAGTGTGGGGTCCATTGTGAGAATGTCAATCTCCAAATGGGTGATTATCATCTGAAAACCCACATGTTCTCTATTTCCATGGGTGGTTGTGATATTTTGTTAGTTGTGGAATGTATTCACACTCTAGGGACAATCACAATAGATTATCAAGAATTATATATGAGCTTCACCTAATATTCTCACCCCTATACCCTTTGAGGTCTCCAAGCGGGATCTCTAGAAATAATCAACTCTCACAAGATGGAAAAATTGTTGAAGAAAGAACACCATGGTGTAATTTCTCAATTTAATTCCATCCAGGTCACTGAATAGGCCTCTCAAGTAGTTCCTTTTAGCCTGCAACTCATATTGGACAAGTACCCCAAGGTATTTGAGGTTCCCATAGCCTTACCCCGTTCTAGGGGTGGGAATGATCAGAGCATCCCTTTCCTTCTGTGCAGTCAACCCCCAAATGTACGTCTCTACAGATATTCATTTGATTAAAAAAATGAAATAGAAAAGATGGTACATGAATCACTAGAGGTGTTGGTAATTCTCCCTAGTAATTGCCCATATTCTTCACCAGTGGTGATGGTATTAAAGAACTAAGGTACTTGGCGCATGTGCCCTTATTTTTCGTTCCTTGAATAAATTGGCCATCATAGATAAGTTTCCCATTCCTGTCATTGATGATCTGTTGGATGAACTCCAAGGTTCCCTTGTATTCACCAAATTAGACCTTGACTTAGGCTATCACCACATCCACAAGAAGGAGGTAGATATTCTAAAGATTTTTTTTCAGAACTCATGAAGGATATTTTGAATTCTTAGTCATGCCTTTTGGCCTTTGCAATGCCCCATCCACCTTTCAAAGTCTCATGAATAAACTATTGAAACATTACCTTTGGAATTTTTTCTTGGTTTTATTTGATGGCATACTCATTTATAGCCACACTTGGGATAGCCACCATCTTCATGTGGACAACGTCCTTCACTTGCTACAGGAAAACCAAATGTTTGTTAAAAATACCAAATGTTCATTTGGAGCTAGTGAAGTGGAATACTTGGGACACATTGTCAATCACAAAGGGGTAAAAGTGGACCCCAAAAATATACAATATATGTAGGAGTGGCCATGACCCACAACCTTAAAACAACTAAGGGGTTTCTTGGTCTCACAAGATATTACATGAAATTTTTCCACCATTATGGAAAAATTGCTAAACCCTTGATTGACCTCCTTAAGAAGAATGCATTTCATTGGAAATTTGTTGTTGAGAAAGCCTTCATAGAGTTAAAGAAGGCCATGTGCACTACTCATTTCCTAGAAACTCCTGACTTCAAAAAAACATTTGTGGTGGAATCAGATGCTTTTGGTACTAGTATAAGCGTAGTGCTCACACAAGATGGTCGACCTTTGGCCTTTACTAGCCAAGCATTGAGTGGCCACAATTTGGGTAGGTCTTTATATGAAAAAGAAATTATGGTAATTCTCCATGTGGTGCACACATGGCAGCTATCTCTTGGGATGCCATTTTCAAGTCAGAACATATAATCATCATCTGAAATAATTTTTGGATCAACAACTATCCTCCCCAGAACAAAATAAGTGGTTGACCAAAATGTTGGGTTGTGATTATAAAATCATATACAAAAGGGCAAAGATAATATAGTAGTCAATGCATAGTCAAGATGACATGAAGAGGACATCTCCCTCTTTTACTTATCCTTACTGGTTCCTGATTGGATTCAAGAAGTCAACCAAGAGTGGCTAACACGCCTGACTATCTCCAAGCTAATTCAATGCCTTCAAGAGGACCCTAATCCTCCCATCGTCTATACTTGGTAGGAAAATATTCTCATATATAAGGATTGATTGGTTCTATCACCCTCTTAAGCACATAAGACGAGGATCTTAAATGAGTTTCACTCCTCAACTATTGTGGGTCACTCAGGGTTCCAAAATACATATGCTCATTCTCGTCATTCTTTTTTTTTGTAGGCATGAAAAAGGAATCCTTCACTTTGTCATAGGATGTGAGGTGCGCCAATGTAATAAAGGTGAAACTATCAAGTCTTGATGCACCCTACAAAGCCTTCCCATTCCAGTTTCTATGTGGATAGAAATATCCATGGATTTTATAGTGGACCTTACCAAAGATGGGAATAAGTCCATCATCATGGTGGTGTTTGATCGCCTCTCCAAGTATGCTCATTTTTGTGCATTACCCCATCCTTTCACACCGACACTAGTAGAACAAGTTTTACTTGATCATATTTTCAAGTTACATGGCATGCCCACCTCTATTGTATCTGATCATGACCCAAATTTCACCAGCACATTTTGGCAAGAGATGTTTAAATTGCAAGGAACCCAATTGAACATGAGCACAACCTGTCACCCCCAATATGATGGCCAAACATAAGTGGTCAACAAATATTTGGAAGCCTACTTGCAGTGTTTTGTTTTGGACAAACAACACCAGTGGGTGCAATGTATTCCCTTGGCAGAATGGTGGTACAATACTTCCTATCATACAACCACTAAAATGATCCCATATGAAGTAGTGTATGGCCAACGCCCACCCACAATCACTACCTATCTTCCAGGCACATCAAATTTCCAATCTATTGATTCAATGATACAAGGTCACACATCCACCCTAGAGGCTCTAACGGATAAACTCCACATGGCCCAAAATCGCATGAAGCAACAGGTAGAACAACATCATTCAGAAAGGGTTTTTCAAGAAGGTGATAAGGTGTTTCTCCAGCTCCAACCTTACAAACAAAAATATGTCAAAGCTTAGGGACATCACAAGTTGGCACCCAAGTTTTATGGGCCCTACCAGATCATCAAGCGTATTGGTTCAATGGCCTACAATTTGGCCCTTCCTGCTACTTCCAAAATCCATCCAATGTTCCATGTTTCCTATCTGATATAATAGCAGGGTCCAAACCATCCTTCCAGAATTAGATGAAGAAGGATCCCTTTGGTTCCAACCAGAAGTAGTCCTTAATCATCGTGAATGTCATCTGCATGGAAGAACTATCAAGGAAGTGTTGATCAAGTGGAAGAACACATCACCAAAGGATGCAACCTAGGAACCAATGAAGATACTCGAACAATTTCCACACATACAACCTTGAGGACAAGGTTTCTTTTGAAGGGGGAGGGCATGTTAGGATTTGATACTAACCCTTCTCCATGGGTCATTAGTTAATAGGATATGTTTTCTATGTAATAAAGGCTGACATTATTTAATAAGGCCTAATAAATAAAGGAGAATAAGTCAATGCAAGAATACCTAATCTAAGATTACACTTCTAGAAAGATCTTCCTCTAGAAGTTTCCTTAGATGGTAGAATTAGTATAAATAAGAGTAGGAGGCATTGTATATTTTGTCTTGAAGATTATTGTAATAAAGCTTTGCTCTACTGGAGATTTCCCCCTCAAAGAGGAAAGTGAAAATTTCTATCATTAATAAAGGTGCTCTTTCTGGTGTTATCCTGGTATTATTTTGATATTGTTTTGGATATATCATTGTTGTTCTGCCATTGATTGCTAATTTTTTTTTTATTCATGCTATATTATATCTAGAATATTGGAAGATGAGATAAAATAATCAATAGAATTGTATTCACTATATTCCACACTCAAAAGGTGAATAATTTACAATAGATATAGGCTACATGAGTAACTAATTTTCCATAGTAGTGATCTAGAGAGATCTAGACACTCGTTGGTAGACACTAGAGTGAGCTACCACCTAATCCTAGTTAATTGATCCATGCAATCATTAATTAACTGAGTCACACGTGTGGAAGTGAGAGAAACACATGCAATTGTTGGTGATAAAACTAAGGTTTCCATGCATGAGTGACTTCCATTAGTATAACTAAGTGTAATTGAATGTAATTGAATTTGAACTGAAGAGGAGCACCCTATTTTGTAGGGGATTATTATCTGTAGAGAATATTATCATCTAAGGAAATGTTCTCAACATTGGAATATCAACCTTAGGAAATTAATTACCTAGGTGAGTGTGTAATATCTCCAACACCCCCCTGAACACTACTAGGGTGTACATGATGAATGGGTCTCGACAACCAATGCCATGTTAGGTACCCATTGTAAATGCATCTAAGAATGAAACAATGAATAAATGGGGGAAAGAGGGAAAACCTCATGGGAAAATCCCCCCCTCAAAGTAAAATGCATCAAAAAAGAAGAAGGAAAGATAATTGTTAAGTAGGTGTACCCTACACTCCAAGGAGACCTTGCAAATGTGCAAGCTTATGCTCAGTGAAGATTTTGTTGAAGAGGTAGATGTTTGTACATATATGATGAAGTATATGCACCAGTGAGATTTCCACATATATCCACTTTCTCTTATTGTGAATAAGAAGATCCAAATCCCATACCATGTGAAGTTTGGATGAAACTTTGAAAATCACGCGACCATTTCTAGAAAATTGTTGAGAATTTGTTGATTTTAAAATGATCATAACTTCACTTCCTGGACTCCCTTTTGGAAGATATTTTTTTGAAATTGGGTATTTTTCCGAGAGGAACTAATATATCCAATTTGTTTCTAAAAATTCTTCTAAAAAGGTGTCATAATTGAATCTAATGTGCAGTGACCCATTTTTGGCTCTTGAGATGCATACATGGCACATACATGTGGATCTTGATATGCATGCGTAGGAGTATATACATGTGGCTACTGGAATGAAAGCATGACATATGAAAAAGAGTTTTCATGTGACTCTTGATATGCATGCATGATATATTGTGCATGTGATTCAAAAGACATATCTGAAATGGAGTAGACATCATCTCCAATGAATGGAACAAAAAGATGTTCAGATACTTGTGTAGAAGGCTCTTCAGAATGAGAGACTTGATCTTTTGATGGATTTTCTTCTATCTCTATATTTTCAATCTCCTACATGCAGTCTTCACAATCTTCTTTATTCCCAAATAGAACCTCCAATCTGGTCCATAGCTCATTCGGAGTTAAGGATGATTCCTCCTCTACATGATATTGTAGTTCAAGTGATATAGATATGCAGATAAATCCGGGAGCCATGTCTTTTCCATTGAGAAAATAATTTCTCTCATTGGTGGAAACAACCTCTATGTGTATTACCATGGTTATTTGATATAAGCCTCTACTTTTGAGAATAAGTAGAATCTTTGGCTTCCACTCCAAATAGTTATGAGGCATGAGAAGTGTTGTTGATTGTTGGCCCTTGACCAAGTTTTGGGAGATTCTTCGTCATGTTGACCTATTTTTGGACTTCGACAACCTGTTGAAGATGAAGTAGAGATTTCCGGATCTTGGCCCCTTTTTGGTTCCTTTTTGGTATTTGGGAATATGTAATGGGAATGGGATGCCGACCCATGGGTTTACCCATGTTTAGGCCTATTTTGTATGTATAAATAGAAGGCTAGGAAATGAAAAAAGTAGTTGAATAGTGTGCAAGTGTTGTGCAAGTTGTCTAAGTGCTAAGAGTGGGATCTGTGTGATCAAGAAGTGTAAGGCTTCGTGCATACTATGTGAGACTTACAGAGCCAAGTGCAAGTCATTGTAAGATACTGTGGAGAGCTTTGTGTTGTAACGCAAGGAAGAAGGATATAGCAAGCTGTGTAGATATTATGTCCTATGTGGAGCTAGGTTTTGAGGCTCTGTGCATGTAACCCATTGAAGAAGCTAATAAAGAAGAAGAGTTGGCGGACGTAGCCCCAGGGTGGGGGTGAACCATGTAAATACTATGTTATTTTTCTCTGTGTGATGTTTTGATGTGTTTACGTGTTATGTGCTAAGTCCTTTGATATAGATAGATAGATATGTTTATTTTTTGTGCTTATGATGAATTTGGATGCTAGATCTGACATCTGTGAACTAGCTTAGTGCTTGAATATGCTATATTTGATCTAATTCCTTTGCTAAGTGCTTATATACATTAGATCAGGGTGAATGTTGTGATGCTCTGTTTTCTCTACGGAGTAGATATTGGTTAGATAATCATGAAATAATGGTGCTAAGTTCTCTCTTAAGCATTATAATCACATATCTGTGTCCCAGCTAAGGTTGCAAACACCTGAGTCCTGCAACCACCCCTGCCTCTACCTCGGGTGAGACTTCATATGCTTCACAGGTGTTGCCGAAAGGGATGGTAGTTAGGGTTTTATTGGTGAGACATTGTAGCATTGAACCTTGGGTCTACCCCTGGGCCAACAAATGGTTCCATTACTGGGACCTAAAACTATGATTTCTGGGAACTGAGGAAGAAGAAGCTCTGTGAAAAAATATGATCTAAAATTTTGAAATCTCTGTGCTAAGGAAAAGAAATCCGATCTGAAGAAAAGAGGTAAGATATAGAATCTTTGTGCCCTATTGGAACACTTGTATTTTTCAAATACTCCAGTTATCAAAGGTTTGGAGCTGCCTATTTTCTAAAAAACAAGACGATACACATACACCTCAAAAATTGGGTTTTGATATTTTGTAGATATTACAATTTTACATATCAAAGCTCTCGATGTCCCGACACACGAAATAACGAAGTTGGTTTAAGTTAATCATGATTATTAAACCATTAAGTAGGGATTATCACCTTTTAATACATTGTGCTTTCATGTTTCATGAGTCACACCTCGAACACCCTTCAATCTCCTAACGGGCGAAGTTGCGAAATCAGTTTAAAATAATTTTGGTTAATTATGAGAATAATGATAATTAAGCCATAGTTAATCATTATCGCAATTTCGAAACTCGATCATTTTTTCCTCGAAGCAACACATTTGTAACCCCGATACCTGAGGTTGTGATATTCATTAATTGATCATGGTTAATTAAAAACTTAAGTCTAATCACAATTACTCAACCAAATCGCAATATCACGAATTCAGGGTTCATGGTTCAAGATTAAGAGTAAAATCATCCAAGACCGTGAACGTCAAAAAAGGGATTAAGGACTAAACACACTTAATTAAAGGACTAAACTGGATTAATTAATACCTTAAACAACTTTTAACCTGTACAGTCTACAAATAAAGAATTAAACGTTTTTGCGATTTTCCCAAGTCACGAATTATTAAACATTTGTGGCATTTATAAGAAAGTTAGTGAAATGATGGATAGTAAGATCCTGTTTTATCACTAAATATTTCTATTAAATGTTTTAAAAGCTCTGTCAGCAAGGACTCGCACAGACTTGAGTGCTCAAAGAGAAAGGGTTTCCTTCATTATTTTAAAAATTCCTTTCTAATTTTCACAGAGCCAGTTTACCAAGATAACCTTTGTCTGTGTTTTCATTTTATGTGACAGGAGGCCTAATTGCAAGATTATGTATCATGGCTCTATGGAAAACACCCAAGGCAAATGGTGAGAAGTCAGGTCAAGGTTCAAATATCATTTATGATACCTCACCTAGAAGCATCAACAATGTCAAAACATGGACACATGTCTCCAACGTTCTACAATTGGAGCTAATAAATTGTCCAAACGATTCCAATGATAATGAAAAAGAATACTTATCCAACAAATACAAAAAATTTTCTCAGTCGGAGATACACAAGATAACATCAAGGCCACGGATTTTTCCCTATTTTGATATGATCATATGGGCACTGGACCATGTAGATAGCCTGAATAGGACCATATTCAATGAGCAGAAGAGGGAAATTGGGACATTCAGACCAGAGCATCTATGGGAAATGTACAAATTATCTCCCACACCAAATTTTACTCACAACACTGAATTCTTAGAAGGTTTCGAGAAGGAGGAGTGTGAGAAATTTGGCAAAAGCTTATCCGACCTGATCAAAGATTGGTGTTTTCTTCCAACAAAATTCAGATCCGACTCTAATGGGATTTATTCAATCACATCGTTGGAGCCCCAATTCATGTATATTGCGATGATGGTCTGTAGACTGTATGGGAAGGAGGACTCAGCTCACTTTTCTTCTCCCATGGGTACCGCTGATTCATACAGTAGTTGAGGTATTCTCTTTCGATTGGGCTAAATTGTTGTCAGACAGTCTGTCCAGCCAAATTACAGAATATCGAGCACAAATGGTGAGTGGGAAAGCATCTTCATTTTTTATGTCTGCTTACATTATGGATGATAATTTCTTCATGACACCTTTCCCATTAATGAGATGGAGCTGGACTCCAACCAATGAAGAGCATATTCATGTGTACCACTCGAAACTATGGGAAGATAAAGCCAAAGAATTTGTCTATGAGATTTTCAACTGGGTAATGGTACCAATGCATGTCTCTATCTTTAGCCATCCGCCTCCCAGGATTTTATATAAAATCATGGCCAACCTAGGCAGCATGCTAGAATGGTATATAGAAGCAGAATTTTCATACATTAGGGTTTTTGGTAGCTCTGTTCCCCCATATTATTTTCCATTGTTCTTTCCAGATAAGCTAATATGTCGCAAGATCACTAGGCAAACTATGCTCGGTGGGATAAGAAAAGATATCAAAGGAGTTTAGAAGAAGGTATGGCCACTCTTCCCCATTCACATTTGTACATATTCTTTATTAGATTTCTTCCATGCCAAAGTGGAGGCCAGTGCCCTGGAGGAAATGAAATTAGTAGACATTGAGTTTAAGAAACACGACCCAAATAAGGTTTTGAGTAATCACATGGAGAGTTGTGGTATGAAGAGATATGAGCACGAAGAATCACCTCATGATGAAATATTCTGAGGAGCAAGGTCCTACTCTGAAGTCTTAAGTCAGATTCAAGCTCTGCTTCCTAGAGATATGATCGATTTCTATAAATTCCAAGAGTACCAGAGAATTTTCCTACCTAAAGTTTTACAGGGAAAAAACTCAAAACCTCTGGGTAAAAATTAAGCGGAAGCCAAAGGTTCAATGGATGCAAGCCCTAGAAGACAAGAGACTCAGGAAAATACAGAGGAAATTGGGACCTAGAATCAGAAATACAAGATCCCCAATCAAGAAGAAGGAATCCTAAAGACAATTACACTGGGTAAATAGGTCAAAGGTCAAGCAGAGATATCCACGAAAGTGATAGGGGACATACCGTCGCTTACATCGAAGGATCCAACCACAGACACTACCATGAAACAATCATTCCAAGAAATTGACAGTCCCATTCAATCCATCACACCCTTACAAATCACAAAGGGGAACCCCGATGCAGAGATAATATTCAAAGAATATCTGACACCTATCTCTATAGAAGAAATGCCTCCTAGCGATTTATTTTTTAGCAAGAAAAGGAAGGCCCTGGTGAAGCAGGAAACATACCAAAGAGCGGGTGTAGCAGCTAAAAAATACAAAATTTTAACAGATGCAAAAGCCTTGCAAGAGGAAGAATTCACCGATGAGATAAAAGGAACATTGGGGGCTTATGAAACTACCAACCAATATTTAGTTGGAACCTTGAAGGCATGGTTGAAACAAAAGAACCTGTTAATCAGCAAATTGTAGGCTCATATAGCAGCAGTGGAGGAAAATGCCAAGAATGAGGCAAACAAAGATTTCAAGCAAGCTAGAGAAGATGATCAATAGGAAATAGAACAACTCAAATCTGGTCTCGAGAAGATGCATCAGTCAGCAAAAATAATCCAAACACAGGTAAATCATCAGGAGGAGTTAATAAAACAGCTGCAATCAAAATTAATTTTTGCCGAGAGCCAAGTCATAGACATAACAGTTTTCCAATCCCAGGCCACAGAAATACGAAAGAAGGTAGATTTAGCTCAATAGGATTTACTTGCTAAAGTAGAAACCATCCAGAATCATTTTCAGACAATAGAACAAGCATTAAAGGATATCTCCTTGAGAGAACGAGAAGTTGAGGTAGCTCGGGTTTCTTTCTAGGAGGCTGTTATAGCAACAATGAAGGAAGGAATGGTCCTTAGTTCCAGGTTGTCCATTCCAGAGAAAACCAGAGGTAACATCTTGCTAAAGGCGTGGGAGCATAATATATTTGAGAATAGAAAAAGGGCTAAAAAGATGAGAGATTCTTATGAAGAAACATTCGTCTTGAGTAATAAAAATTTGTTAGATCTCGATAAGGAAAGTAGTGTTGGAACATTGGGAAAAATTGACATAACCAAACATCTACTAGATATCAAGGAAAATGTGGAAAAGGAGCAAGTTTGATTATCCTAGATAAGTCAGGTCGATATTTCCCAAGTGGATAAATGGTTAATAAAACTAATATTACAATTATGGTCTATCATCACAAAAGACCAAAAGGTAGGAAAAATATTTCCACAATTAGCAAAGAATTGTTACACTTTTGAGGCGAACAACCAAACAGAACCTTCCAAGTTGATAGCCTAGTTGATAGAAAGGTGTGTCAATTGTATTGAGCAGGGGAAAGGGAAGATTTCTGGAGGCAAGTAGTAATATATTTTTATTCCATCCTATTTTTGGAGCTAGAGAACAAAGAGAAGGAAATACCCTGCCTAGAGGAAGACAAGAGACAAGGAAATTAAACTCTTCATTTTTCATTTGTAACCGAAACTTTTTAGAATGATTAGAATTCAAAGCATTTTAATTTTTTATAAATATACATGTTGAAGATGAAACAAAGTCTTTTTGTTTTTGGGCCGATTGTAATAGAGAGATTTTTCTTTTTCACCTGAACTAATACAAGGCAAATCCCAAGACTCTAGATTCTATCAAGACTAAGTTATGTGTTTCCCCTGTTATTTCGCATTTAGTGTCATTTCCTTTATATATCTTTGATGAATGTTTAGCTACATTTTAGTATAAACTCTACTACGGTGATCAATTATTTTAGTCATCTAATTCGTTTACATTTTTTCCTCTGTATCATCTATCAACAGGTACAGGACCTATCATTATTTAGATTTCTATATCTTATACTTTATTAAAGTTTTTCTTGTCTATTTTCTTCTTCTGTCACAAGGTGATATTCTTCCTTGATTGAAGCCTCACATTGTCAAAAACTTCATGTTTTCTTTTGTTTCATGCATGACATTTCAAAGTTAACTCAGTTACAGGAAAAGGCCTTTGGATTTGTTGTGCTATTAATTCGAATTGGGGGAATTTCTCCTCATATGATCTAAAATAGAAATAGAAACTTAAAAAGAAAAAAATCCATTGAAAACCTTGTTCCTCCATGACTGTACCTGTTACAAGACAACCCCATATTGAACCCGGTCTCATAGATCAAACTAGTATTACTTTAAACCTCTTCGATTCCATCCTAAAAACTGTCGCCACTCGGGCTGAACTTGAACATTCATGGGCAGTCATTGAACAAGAAAAAGCATTCAGGAACAACTACAAGCTAGACAAAGGCAACTCAGAAATCAGCCATAGCTTCTTTTCCTAATTTTGTTTTGTTTATTTTCTATCATTTACCCTCTTTTTGGATTCCTAAACTCTATACTTTATAGCCTTAAGTACAAACTCTGGAACGACATATTTTTGGCGCCGTTGCTGGGGACGAAGATACAAAATCATTTTCCTTGGGAGAATGACATTTGCAAGTTTCTACTCTTTGATAGTGAACAAAGAGTGAACACCTTCTAAAGGATAAGATTTTATTATTCACTTGGTGACTCCATGTTTAAGTAAGATGTCATCCGAACGAAGGAACACCAGATAAAAGATGGTAAACAAACCATGCCTATTCTTGATCCCAAAAAAATACTAAAAATAAGAGGTTCCCTTAAGACAACTACTGCAGCCTACCAGCCTAAACACATGCAGCCTAAGGTCAAAATTCTTCTTAAAGTGCTAACTTCGTAGGAAGTTTCCACCCAAACCCTTTTCGAAGAAACACCGGCTAAGATAGTTGAAGCTAAAACCCTAAACCCAGATCTAGTTTTCCCAGAAATTAAATCTGAAACCCATCTGACTAGCTCTCGCGTGAACGAATGTGAGAATCCCTCAGCAAAGCTTGCGTCAACTGATATCCCATCAACCTCCAAGTTAGTTTCCTCGACCTTACAAAGTATCAAATATTATATCATATACTTGGATTCCACGCCTGAGGGTTCCCCCGTTTACACCTCCTGCAAATCAGAGGAGTCGAGCCCTCGTATCTCGTTCCCCCCTTTTTCAGTTTTCTCATCTCCCGAAGAAGCTAAAGATTTGATATACATCATCCAAAACCCTTTGTACAATGTACCGATTTCCTCTCCTTGAATA
>JZKD02S1712872.1:449573-479334 GCA_000966675.3 Picea glauca
CGCTCCTCTGGTCCTCCCAATATCGCTTCATGATCTATCCAAAAACTACATGAAAAACCTACCTAAGTTTATAGGGGAAGGAGACCTAACCACAACCGAGCATATAAATTTCTTTGACCAATTCATAGATATCCTAGGTCTCGAACATGAGGACATGTATTCACAGTTGTTTGTCTTCAATGGATAGGTGAGAACCCGATTTCGAAGTCTTCCTATAGGTTCAATATTATCCTATGACACTCCGGAAGACTCTTTTATCAGACAATGGGGTGAAAGAAAAGATCATTTATACTATTTGACTGAGTTTGGATCTTTAAATAAAAAAAGTTCAGAAACTGTTATGGAATTCATTCAAAGATTTAACAAATTATATAATAAGATCCCAGTCGAAGTTAAACCGTCCCAACTTGTAGCCAAGGTAACCTTTGCATGAGCCTTCAAATTTGATTTCACCTTATTATTAAGAGAAAGGAGAGGGGCCGACCTAACCCGAATGCAAGATGATGTCATAGAGATTGAGTCGAACATGATGGCTTCTGGTAAATTAAAAACAAAAATAGAATTGGGAAATAAAGAGACCAAACATTTTAGAGAACAAGCGAGACCCTCAGGATCTGGGAGGTCCTCAGATGATAAAATGGATGATATGGTAGGATAATAAAAGAGCTATCAAATAAAATTTCAAAGATGGAGCTAGATCAATCCAAAGTAGATCCATTCGTTAAGAGAGAATTGAGAAGAAACCCTAATCCTCAAAATTAACAAAGGAAGATTAAAAATGAAGACCAAAATTTTCAAACTCCTTTAAAAAATGAAAATTTTATAGGAGGGAATGACATGTAAGAGTTTGAGGATCTAGAAGAAGACGTAAACAATTGGGCAATGATTGTATACAACCCCATTTAACTAAGCAAGATTATGAGAAATCTATGAACACAGAACAACCATCAAATAAAGATAAAAACATAAAAAATATCGACGATTCTACCTATCAAGGAATGACGGATACTATAATGATCGAGCTCCAACATAAGTACAATCTGAGGGATAAAAATAAATATATGTCAACTACTCAACCAAAAAAAATCCTTCCAAGAGGTGAAACATACGAGCCCACTCCGAAAGACACCAAGATATAGAATACCAAAATAAAAGGAGTGGACTTGCAGAATACCAAAGTAAAGGAGGCTAAGATCCAAGCTGGGAAAACTAAGGTAACCGAAACACAGACATTGGAAAAAAAGCTAACTAAAAATAAAGCAATGTGAACAAATAAGTTGGAAAAGAAGGAGACCGAAGCTTCAACTAAATAAACAAATAAATTCGTGGGAGGCTTCAGCCTAGAAAATGAGATAAATAAGATCAAGACACCAATACCCTTGGTCGAATTGGCAAAGAATCATGTATGCCAAAAGAAAATAACCAAAATGATAAAATTTTCAGATTTAGAGAGTCAGTCTGACGTGATAAATTTGGAAGATGATAAGCCTAATATAACTTTTGGTCCAAATTTCGAAGTTGTCAGGGATACCATCATCCCTTTCTACATTACACTAAACGTGAAAAATCGTCTGTTGCATAATTGCATGCTAGATTTTGGAGCCTCCCATAACGTGATGTCCAAGTCTATTATGGATAGACTAGGCCTCGAAATCACCAGGCCATATGGGGATCTATATTCTTTCAATTCAAGGAGAGTTAACTGTATGGGAATGATCAAAGATTTATTGGTAACTCTTTCCCAGGTTTTTTTAAAAGTGTTCTAATGGATGTAGTTATCGTTGATATACCTCCGAAGTATGGTTTTCTATTATATAGGTCTTGGGGAGCCAAGCTTGGGGGATATATTCAACTGGACATGACCTATTCCACGATTCCTATTTTTGGTGGACAGTTCACTCGGTTATGCAAGGAAACGTGGTTGGCATATATAGTAAGTGATCCACATAATCCTAATAATTACCCTGTTTATGTCATCGATCAAGACCTAGGGAATTGTATTTTATCTTTTGATGATGGTGTAAATAATTGTACAAAAGAAAATTATATAAATGAAAATAAATCAGAAAAGATAGATGAAAATGTGTATAGCACTGGAACTTGGAAAAAAAAAATTGATGGCGCTTTGTTAGGTGAAGGAGTGGGTGCGGGAGTACTTTTTGTAGCACCTGAAAATGAATTTGTTATCCCCTTTTCTTACAGGCTACAGTGGGACATAGACTACACAAATAATGTATGTGAGTATGAAGCCCTAGTCTTGGGACTACAAGATGCCAAGAAGTTGAACATAAAGAACTTGGAAGTCTATGGAGATGCAGAGTTGATTGTGAAGAAGATAAATTGGAAGTACCAGGCCAAATACCTAAGATTAAGATCTTATAGAAATTGCGCCTAGGGTCTAATGGAAAATTTCTTCTCATCGGTAAATGTTCATTACATTCCACGTACAGAAAAACTAAAAGCTGATTCATTAGCCAGAGCAGCCTCAACTTTTTCACCTCCTATGGCTTTCAAACTAAAATATCACATAGAGGTGAGGCACAAACCCTCCATACCGAAAAACATACAACATTGGTAGGTGTTCGAGGATGATGAACAGATCAGAAAATTCCTTGAAATGGTGGATGAATTTGTTGAAACTCACATTGACCAAGAAAACCAAAACGACCATACTTGGATTATGCAAGAGGGGGAGGATCCTCAAGAGTTTCAAGAAAATATCGTGAATCATCTCATGTTAGTATTAAAAAACAATTAGATCCCTAAAGTACTAATCCCTCTAGAAAGACTGTTTGACCAAAACGACATGCCCTTAAAATCAACTTTGTGGCCTCAACTTGAAGAAGTTGAAGATCGTGATATAGGGACCAAGGAGGAGCCTAGAATAGTAAAAATATCAAAGTAGCTTCCTCCTAAGATGAAAGGTAAGTATGCAGATTTACTCCAGCAATATAAAGACATGTTCGCTTGGTCTTATGATGAGCTGAGAACTTATGACACCACTATGATTGAACACAAGATATCTTTAAAGCCTAGTGTTAAACCTTTTAGACAGAAACTCAGGCAAATCAATCCCATTTTATTTCCCGTGGTAGAAAAGGAAGTTAAATAGATTTTGGACGCAAAAATAATTGTACCAGATACTCTCACTAGGTAGCTAACCTGGTCCCGGTTAGGAAGAAGAGTGGGGAGATCAGACTGTGTGTAGATTTTAGAAATCTAAATAAATCATCTCTCAAAGACAATTAGCCACTACCCAAAATGGAGCACATTTTGGAAAAGGTGGTTGGGGCAAATAAAATGTTAGTGATTGATAGGTTTTCTGATTACAATCAGATTGTTGTCAATGAGCATGATAAAGAAAACACAACCTTCACCACCCCTTGGGGCACATTGATGTATGAAAAAATGCCTTTTGGTTTAATGAATGCGGGTGCTACCTTCCAATGTTCTATGGATATCGCTTTCATTGGAGAAAGATATAAATTCATGGTAATTTATCTTGATGATCTAATCATTTTTTCTAAATCTGATGAAGATCACCTAATACATCTCGAGCAAATATTCGAGAAATGTCGCAAATTTGGTTTGTCCTTAAATCCCAAGAAATCTCACTTTGCGATGCAAGAAGGTAAACTCTTGGGCCATATTGTGTCTCAAGACAAAATTAAATCGATCCTAAAAGGGTCAAAGCTATAGACACTATAAATATTCCTAGAAATGTAAAGGAAATTCGAAAAAGTTTAGGAAAAATATTTTTTTTGAGGAGATTTATTCTGAATTTCATTGAAATCATGAAATTGATCACAAATATGCTGAAGAAGAACAACAAAGTCAAATAGACAACAAAATCTAAAGCGTCGTTTACACGTATCAAGAAATTTATAGGAAAAGCGCCTGTGCTGACCAACCCTGATTATCTCAAAGAGTTTCTGATTTTCTCATTTTCCTCTGAACACACAATTGTGGCAGTACTCCTCCAGAAGAACGAAGAAGGTTTTGAGGAACCAATAGCATTCTTCAGTAAAAGTCTTAGAGACGCAGAATTGAGATATGATATAATGGAAAAGAAAGCATATGCTATGGTGAAGGAACTGAATGCTTTCAGAACCTACGTGTTACACTCCAAGGTAATTTCATATGTACCCACCATTTATGTAAAAGACATATTGGTTCAGCCTGACAGTGACGGGAAGAGGGGTCAGTGGCTTGCTAAAATTTAATAATTTTATCTAGAGGTGAAACCGACGAAACTCGTAAAGGGACAGGGTTTGGACAAGCTCTTAGTTGAATCAAATTTGAGAGCACTCAGAATAAATAACCTGCAGGAATATGAAGGATCTATGGACATAGATGAATTCGACAACCAAATAGTTGTGACCAGAATCAAATAGAAGTTTTCCTCATCGGGTTGGTATAAAGACATAGTATCTTACCTACTGACCCTGAAATTCCCAAGGGATTTGTCTCCATCTAAGGCCAGGACACTGAAATTGCATGCGGTAAAGTACTGTATATTTGAAAGCCAATTGTATTAGAAGGATCCTCTAGGCTTTCTACTGGTTTTTTAGTATAATCAGAAATAGAAAGGGTCATAAACGAATTTTATGAAGGAGTATGTGGAGGATATCATGCATGGTGTGAAACAGTTTATAAAATCCTGAGGGTAGGATATTATTGGCCTAAACTATTCTCAGATGTCAATGCCAAAGTCATAGCTTGTAACTCTTTCCAATTGTTCGTAGGCAAGCAGAAACTCCCAGCATTACCTTTGGTCCCGGTTAAAACGAAAGCCCCGTTTCAACAATGGGGGTTGGAGTTTATAGGTGAAATTAACCAACATTCCAGTGCTCAACACAAATGGATCCTGACCGCTACATATAATTTCACCAAATGGGTGGAAGATATTTCGACTAGAAAAGTGATAGATTCAGTGGTGATAGCTTTCCTAGAAGAAAACATATTATCTAGATTTGGTTGTCCCCGGGAAATAGTTAAAAATAATGCCCGGGCATTCAAATCTATGGAAATGGTTATCTTTCACCAAAAATGCAATATTATACTGGGTCATTCTACGACATACTACCCCCAAGGGAATCGGCTCACCGAATCATCAAATAAAAGATTAATTACCATAATTAAGAAAGTGTTGAACAAAAACAAAAAATCTTGGCATGTGCATTTGAAGTATGCTTTGTGGGCGAATCTCATAGGCACCAAGAAATCGATTGGCACTTATCCGTTTCAAATGGTATACGTGACCGACGTAGTGTTACCCATAAATATGGCCTTACCCATGATGAAACTTTGGCAGTATGAGAAAGAAGAACCAAATCACATCATAAGAAGAATAAGTTAGTTGATCGAAGCTCAACAAAACAGAATGGAAGTGGACCAAAGGCTGCAAAAATATCAAGACAACATGAAAGAATTGTTCAATCATAAGTCTAAAGACAGGGAATTCCTCCCTGACGATTTGGTTTTGAAATGGTATGCTAGGAGGGAAGACTCGGAAAAACATGAAAAAATTGACCATATCTAGTATGGACCATTCAAAGTCACAACTTCGAAAGGGAGGAACTCGTTTCTTTTGGAAAATTTGGACTGTAAAATCCTCAACGCTCCTATCAATGGGTGTTATCTGAAGCACTATATGCAATAAATGATTTCCAAAATTCCATAGTGTATACTGGTTTGTGTTTTCTGTTTTTATATCTTTTCGGTAAGTTTTACTTTCATCTCAAATAAAACAGGTTAACGATCTCTTAAAAGTAGGGATATGAAATATTCAACGCATTCAATTCCATAAATCTTAAAAAACCTGACACTCTTCATGTTGTTTTTCTTACAGGATTTTGGTTTACAACCCAAACATCAAAAAAGAAGAAAATGGATGGTCATGTATTGGGAAATCGATTTGCCTGAAATAGGTGATAAAAGATATTTTACTAAGATGAGAATGAAATGGTAAGGCAAAGGTATGAATTCCTGAAATTTCTAGATTTCAAATGAATATCACCTAGGTGCAACAATGGTCTCATGAGTATGATCATATTCACCCGATGTGTTATCAAAAGAACATTTTTTTAATGTCGATTCTAAAAGCTTCCCTGGATAAGATAAAAATAATCAAAATAAACAGAAGAAGTAAAACATCCTCAAAGAAATAGTTCCAAGAGTCAGGATTGCATTATAGCGCCCGCGCTTATGAAATCTGAAACCTTCTTTGTCATCCTCTCCCAAATATTTGGTTTTTTCCCCCTTGAATCCAGACGCCTTCCCATGCCCCCCACAGTGGAAGAAGAGGTTACACTTTATCTCTAAAAGCTGACAAGCAAAATTCAAAAAAAAAAAGAAAAAAAGGAGCAAGTGCTCACAACTCCTCAGCTCCTACTGAACAAATATATGCATAGGCTAATCCCAACTCTCTTAGTTATTTCAACAAGTTTTAATGTTTAGTCTTGCTCAAAAGAAATCCCCCAGAAATAATTTCTCCCATAATTTTTCCTGCGGACTAAGATGTTTTGAAAGTCAAAGGAAAACCGATCCAGAGTAATCAAAGTGAGTTAACAGACCTCTGTTGCAAAATTATACACATATATCATCCCTGGTATACTTTATACTAATTGATTGCCCCCACTTCATGTCAAATAAAAATATAAGACAGATGGTGAAAGGAAATTCAAAAAATTGATTGCCCCCATCTCGTCCAAAAAGAGATGATGAAAGGAAATTCATAAAATTATTTCCCTCATCTCATCATTTAAATGCAAAGTTACAACTTGAAGTGGTGAAAGGAAATTCAATAAAGGGAATCAGATAACTTCACCGGGGTATTGAATAGGCTTGCTGGCAGTGAAACAATGTCTAAGATATCTGTAAGGCTCTTATACATGAATTATATTGTACTATGGTAATTAGTTTTCATTGAAACCAAATCTACATCCCAAGTTCGTGCAGGACTCCCTGATAAAAAACGTTGAAATTACTTCACCTTGATGCAAGCAAAATCAACAAAACCTGTTAAAATTCTTAAGGCTGTTTTGATTATCTTAAGTAGACCCAAATTTAGTTTTAGGGAAGAGGAAGTCAAGTGGCCCAATGTTTGAGATTAGAAAGCAATTGAGATTTGAAATCTTTCAGGGGATACAGATGAAACCTCCAATTTTCTCTGTAACTTGGACTATTGTTCTTCTCGTCTCACAAGGAGATGTGATCCCTAGTTGGAGCATATGTTGGAACACTTGTATTTTTCAAATACTCCAGTTATTAAAGGTTTGGAGCTACCTACTTTCTAAATAACAAGACGATACACATAAACGTCAAAAATCGGGTTTCAGGATTTCGTAGATATTATGATTTTACATATCAAAGCTCTCGATGTCCCAACACGTGAAATAGCAAAGTTGGTTTAAGTTAGTCACGATTATTGAACCGTTAAGCAAGAGTTATCACCTTTTAATACATCGTGCTTTCGCGTTTCGGAAATCACACATTCAACACCCTTCGATATCCCGACGGGCAAAGTTGCAAAATCAGTTTAAAATAATTTTGGTTAAGTATGAGAATAATGATAATTAAGCCATAGTTAATCATTATCGCAATTTCTCAACTCGACGGTTTTTTCCTCGAAGCAACACGTTTGTAACCCCAATACCCAAGGTCGCAAAATTCATTAATTGATCATGGTTAATTAAAAACTTAAGTCTAATCATAGTGAATCAACCAAATCGCAATATTGTGATTTTGGGGTTCATGGTTCAATATTAAGAGTAAAATAATCCGAGATTGGGAACGCCGAAAAAGGGATTAAGGACTAAACACACTTAATTAAAGGAATAAACTGGATTAATTAATACCTTTCACAACTTTTAACCTATACAGTCTATGGATAAAGAATTAAACGTTTTTGCAATTTTCCCAAGTCACGAATTATTAAACATTTATGGAATTTATAAGAAAGTTAGTGAAATGATGGATAGTAAGATCCTGTTTTATCACTAAATATTTCTATTAAATGTTTTAAAAGCTCTGTTAGCAAGGACTCTCACATACTTGAGTGCTCAAAGTGAAAAGGTTCCCGTCATTATTTTAAAAATTCCTTTCTAATTTTCACAGAGCCAGTTTACCAAGATAAACTTTGTCTATGATTTCATTTTATGTGGTAGAAGGCCTAATTGCAAGATTATATATCATGGATCCATGGAAAACACCCAAGGAAACTGGTGAGAATTCAGGTCAAGGTTCAGATATCATTTCTGATACCTCGGCTAGAAGCATCAACACTATCAAAAAATGGACACATGTCTCCAACATTCTGCAATTCGAGCTGATAAATTGTCCAGACAATTCCAGTGATAATGAAAAAGATGACTTATCCAACAAACACAAAATTGTTGCTCAGTCGAAGATACAAAAGATAGTAGCAAGGCCGCAGCTTTTTACTTATTGTGATATAATCAGATGGGTGACGGACCATGTAGATATCCTGACTAGGACCATATTCAATGAGAAGAAGAGGGTGATTGGGACATTCAAACCCGAGCATCTACAAGAAATGTACAAATTATCTCCCACACCAAAATTTACTCACAAAGTTGAATTCTTAGAGGGTTTCAAAAAGAGGGAGTGTGATCAATTCGGCAAAATCTTATCCGACCTAATCAAAGATTGGTGTTCGCATCTCGCAAAATTTAGAGTTGAAATTAATGGGATTTATTCAATCTCATCATTGGAGCCCCAATTCATGTATATTGTGATGATGATATGTATAATGTATGGGAAGGAGGACACCACTCACTTTTTTTCTCCCATGGGTACCGCTAATTCACACAGTAGCCAAGGGATTCTCTTTCGACTGGGCCAAATTGTTGTCAGACAGTCTGGCTAGCTGAATTACAGAATATCGAGCACAAATGGTGAGTGGGAAGGCATCTTCATTTTTTATGTTTTCTTACATTATGGATGCTATTTTCTTCATGAAACCTTTCCCATTAATGAGCTGGAGCTGCACTCCAACCGGTGAAGAGCCTATTCATGTGTACCACTCGAAACTCTGGGAAGATAAAGCCAAACAATTCGTCTATGAGATTTTCAACTGGGTAATGGTACCAATGCATGTCTCTATCTTCATCCATGCACCTCCCAGGATTTTAGATAAAATCATGGCCAACCTAAGAAGCGTGGAATGCTGGTATATAGAAGCATATTTTTCATACATTAGGGTTTTTGGTATCTATATTCCCCCATATGATCTATTGTTGTTCTTGCCAGATAAGCTAGTATGTCGCAAGATCGCCAGACAAACTGTTCTCAGTGGGATAAGAAAAGAGCTCAAAGGAGTTCAGAAGAAGGTATGGACACCCTTCCCCATTCACATTGGTACATATTCTTTATTAGATTTCGGCCATGCCAAAGCGGAGGCCAGTGCCCTAGAGGAAATGAAATTAGTAGACATTGAGTTTAAGAAACACGACCCAAATAAGGTCGTGAGTAATCACATGGTGAGGTGTGGTCTGAAGAGATACGAGTATGAAGACTCACCTCATGATGAAATATTCTGAGGAGCGAGGTCCTACTCTGAAGTCTTAAGTCAGATTCAAGCTCTGTTGCCCGTAGATATGATCGATTTCTATAAATTCCAGGAGCACCGGAGAAGTTCCCTCCCCAAATTTTTACAGCGAAAAACCTCAAAACCTTCGGGTACACAACAAGAAGAAGCCAAAGGTTGAATGGACGCAAGCCCTGGAAAACAAGAGACTCAGGAAAATACATAGGAAACTAGGACCTCGAATTAGGAATCCGAGATCCCCAATCAAGAAGAAGGAAACCCAGAGATAGTTACACTGGGTAAACAGGTCGAAGTTCAATCGGAGATATCCACGAAAGGAGAAGGTGACATACCATAACTTACATCAAAGGAGTCGGCCACAGACGCTACCATGAAACAATCATTCCAAGAAATCGATAGTCACATTCAATCCATCACACCCTTACAATTCACAAAGGGGAACCCCGATGCAGAGATAATATTCAAAGAATATCTGACACCTATGTCTGTAGAAGAATTGCCTCCTAGCGATTTACTTTTTAGCAAGAAAAGGAAGGCCATGGTGAAGTAGGAAACATACCAAAGAGCGGGTGTAGCAGCTAAAAAATACAAAATTTTAGTAGATGGAGAAGCCTTGGAAGAGGAATAATTCGTCGATGAGATAGAAGGAACATTGGAGGCTTATGCAACTACCAACCAATATTCAATTGGAACCTTGAAGGCATGGTTGAAACAAAAGAACTTGTTAATCAACAAATTGCAGGCTTAGATAGAAATAGTGGAGGCGAATGCCAAGAATGAGGCAAACAAAGATTTCAAGCAAGCCATAGCAGCTGATAAATAGGAAATAGAACAATTCAAATCCGGTCTTGAGTAGATGCATCAGTCGGCACAAATAAGCCAAGCAAAGGGAAATTAACAGGAGGAGTTAATAAAACATCTGCAATCAAAATTAATTTCTACTAAGAGCCAGGTCATAGACATAATGGTTTTCCAATCCCAAGCCACGGAAATACGAAAGAAGGTAGAGTTATCTCAACAGGATTTACTTGCTAAAGTAGAAAGCGTCCAGAATCATTTTCAGACAATAGAACAAGCGTTAAAGGATATCTCCTTGAGAGAACGATAAGTTGAGGCAACTCATGTTTCTTTCCAGGAGGCTGTTATAACAACAATGAAGGAAGGAATGGTCCTTAGTTCTAGGTTTTCTATTCTAGAGCAAACTAGAGGTAACATCTTTCTAGAGGCATGGGAGCATAATATATCCAAGAAAAAAAAAAGGGCTAAATATAAGAGAGATGCTCGTGAAGAAACATTCAGCTTGATTAATAAAAATTTGTTAGATCTCGATAAGGAAAGTAGTGATGGAACATTGGGAAAAATTGACATAGCCAAATATCTTCTAGATAGAAAGGAAAATTTGGAAAAGGAACAAGTTGAATGATCCTAGATAAGTCAGGTAGATATTGCCTAAGTGGATAAATGGTTAATAAAGCCAAGCTTACAATTATGGTCTATCATCACAGAAGGATTGCCACAGTTAGCAAAGAATTGTTACACTTTCGAGGCAAACAACCAAATGAAACCTTCCAAGTTGATAGCCCAGTTGATAGAAAGGTGTGTCAATTGTATTGAGCAGGGGAAAGGGAAGATTTTTGGAGGCAAGTAGTAACATATGTTTATTCCATCCTATTTTTGGAGCTAGAGAACAAAGAGAAGGAAACACCCTGCCTAAAGGAAGACAAGAGACAAGGAAATGAAAATCTTCATTTTTCATTTGTATCCAAAACTTTTTAGAATAATTAGAATTCAAAGCATTTTAATTTTGTATAAATATACAATTTGAAGATGAAACAAAGGATTTTTTTCGGGGGGGGGGCACTTGTAATAGAGAGGTTTTTCTTTTTCACCTGAACTAATACAAGGCAAATAGCAAGACTCCAGATTCCATCAAGACTGAGTTATGTGTTTCCCCTGTTATTTCACATTTAGCATCATTTCCTTTATATATATTTGATGAATGTTTAGCTGTATTTTAGTATAACCTCTACTGTGGTGATCAATTATTTTAGTCATTTAATTGTTTACATTTTTTCATCTATATAGTCTATTAGCAAGTACAAGACCTGTGAATTATTTATATTTCTATATTGTGTGCTTCATTAAAGTTTTTCTTGTCTATTTTCTTCTTCTGTCACAAGGTGAGATTCTTCCTTGATTGAAACCTCACATTGTCAACAACTTCATGTTTTATTTCATTTCATGCATGGCATTTCAAAGTTAACTCAGTTGCGGGAAAAGGCCTTTGGATTTGTTATGTTATTAATTCAAATTGGGGGAATTTCTCCTCATATTATCTAAAATAGAAATAAAAACTTAAAAAGCAACAAATCCCTTGAAAACCCTATTCCTCCATGACTGTACCTGATACAAGACAACCCCATATTGGACCCGGTCTCACAAATCAAACCAATATTGCTTTAAACCTCTTCGATTCCATCCTAAAAACTATCACCACTTGGGTTGAACTCGAATGTTCATAGGTAGCCATTGAACAGGACATAAGCGTTCAGGAACAACTACAAGCTACACGAAGGAAACTCAGAAATCAGCCATAACTTCTTTTCCTAAAGTTGGTTTTTTTCTTTTCTATCATTTACCCTCTTTTTGGATGCCTAGACTCTATACTTTATATCCTTAAGTATAGACTCTAGAACAACATGCCCTAAGAAAGGTAAAAGTTATAATTCTTGATTAAAAGAGGTAAGATATGAAAGCTCTGTGCTCTAATAAAGGTAAGAATAGTGAAAAAGTTCTAGATCTAAAAGATTTGTGTTTTGTAGAAGTAATATTAGTGGAAATTTTTGTTTCAAAAGTATGAATCTATGTATGTTTGATAGATTTTGTCCTAGATTGAAAACTAGGGTATTAATAGATGAAAGAATATTTGATACGAGTAGATATGATAAGAATAGTGAAAAATATGTTATACCTATGCATAGAAAAGATATTTGGACCAATAAGTGTATGGAGGATCCTAGAAGGAATTTTTTGTAGGTTAGCTACCATGATCCTAGTGCGCAGTACAGGAAAGGCTGGGGATAATTTAAAATAAAGAGGATTAACCCTCCATTACATTTACAGAAAACCCGGAGATCTTGCTAAGGAATTCCCTGGGAGAAGACCTAGTTGTCTTTGTTGTAAATCTATGGACCATGAAGTTTTGGATTTCCCTAGAATGATTGCTAAGGTTGAAAAAATGAATATGAATCAAGAAAACCCTAAGGCAGATCCATAAACTAAGATTATGATAGAATCCCAGAAAGAATCAGAGAGAGTATTGCTACAGATAAGAGAAACCTTGAATGACCACCGACATGTCAACTTATTAGATATCTTCAAAGAAAAAGAATGCCTTGAAGAAAAAATAGGAGACTTCGACATTGACTGTGTTCTGGATGAGGAAACATAGGTGAATATTATGACATAAAGAACTTGGGAACTTTTAGGAAAGCCTGATATGATTCCCTCATTGGGAGAAATAGGATTATTCAGAGGAAAATTGATAACCCTATGTGGGAGACTTTCTAAGCTACCTATGACTATTAATAGAGCTTCGATATAGAAAATTTTTGATATTGTTAAATTCAATAAGAACATCACCCCATTTACCATGCTACTAGGAAAACCTTGGATTGAAAGAGATCAGGCCAAAAGGAAAGAAGAATAATAAGTTTTAGAATATAAGAAGAAAGAGTTAAAAGAATTCATGACTAGAAGGATCTCACACTTGATTGAAGAACAAAAGAACAGACCAAATCCATTTAACACCAGAAACCTGGATGTTGAAGTTGTAAGAACACTAGAAGAACCACTGAATATTGAAGTACCTATTCCAGATGAAGAAGAAGGCTTACCCTTGAATCTTAAGAAATAATCTCAACAACGCGAAGTAACCATGCCAAAAGAAGCTAAGGATCAGAAAGGAAAAAGGCACAGCGAAACAAAGCTCACTGGGAAGAAGGCTAGGAAGCTAAGTAAGAAGTAAGATAATATCAACAAGTTGCATAAGGTTCCAGAGGAAACTGCGCAGAAGAAAAATTTGCAAAATTGGAGCTTTGTCGGGATATCAGAACAGCGACACATGGAACTTCGCCATGATGAAGCAATATAGTCGTTGGGGACATTATAACTGTTAGACCAATGCCCTGAACAGATAGAAAGACATTTATGGACAAACAACTCACCATATGAACGTTCGGACTGTGCCATAACAAACATAACAAAGTTCATGAAGCCTTCATACCTATTGCAAGATACCCATTGTCGAGTTACCTATTTATCCCATCACGCCATGCATCGAGAACACTTTTTCCAATTGAGAATTTGAGCCTGTAGACTAAGTCAATTTTATACAGTGATCATCACACTCTTTCTCTCTATCTCATTACTGTGTCTGAGTTACCCCTTGAACTCGAGATTGTTAAACCCAAGCATGTATGTCGGACAGGTTGAGTGCTACAGAGAAATTTTTTGAAGAATTTTTCATCGACCTCATGACTGAAAGAGTTAGGTCGATGTCCATACGTATACAAGCATCATCCACGAGAGTATTTCCAGCCTCTTCATCCACTTCTCGTGGAGCCGGACCATCCTAGCCATCCGATGAAAAGCGAACCAAGCACAAGGATTATCTAACGGATGCTAAATTGATCTCGACCGTATTACCTACCTATCTACCACCTTTGAGTGGCACAATAAATCGAGACAATGTGCCTAAATATTTCGACTACACTTTGGTTACCGCGTACCTCCTGAAGGGGATACACGCAATTCGAGCAGACAAAGATAAGATTGTGGCATTGAAGTTTAGTGACTTCAACCTCGGAGATTTCAAAGTTTACAACATGCTCGCCCCACATAAGTACCTGACCCAGACTAAGGGGAAGAATTCAAAGATAATGCCCCAGTCGTGGACCCATAACCTCATGCAGTCCACCCTGCTCAATTTCATGAAGATTCCTCACTTCGGACGACACCAAGAGGTGAATGCATGTGTCAAACTACTAATGTCCTGTTACCATGGAGGTTATTTGTGGTTAAACCATCGTATAATAGTTTATCTGACACTGATCAATCGGATCACGGGGTTAAGTATGCAAGGACCTGATCCACAAGATTTTTATCTAGGAAAAGCCATGGATCACGCTCTAGCACAGTGGATCAAGGACACTTATGGCGATGTCAAGAAGGGAATGCAAGGCTATGAGGTATCCTCTATATAGAGTGGCACAGTGCACCTCGTCTGTCATTTGATCATAGGGAAGTTAGTATGAAAAAACTGAACTACCCAAGTCACCGGTTTTGTATTCGACCTCGCAGGGAAGTGCACAAAAGGACTTCAGATGAACTGGATGAAGTACCTGGTGAACCAGTTAGAACTTGACTGCAAAGAAGCCTAGGATCAAGAGTACAAATTTCATTTCAGCTAGCTATTGATCCTTATCACTTTTATTGCTTGGGAGATGTCAGAAGGTGCGACCTTCCTGGACATCGAGCCTTTCGAACCATTGGCCGCGAAGTTTAGTACACTGTGGTACTCAAGTGATATGAATAAACAATGGTAGTCCAATGTTGTTTTTCATACCTATTACAACTAGCTGAAGACAACCATCCATTCAAATCCTCGCATCACTCTGAACACTCTACACCGGTTCAGGCCCTTGATGAATTTTAGTGTAGACTGACATTTTATTTACATCACATCGCGCGTTGATGTACACAAGAAACAACTCCAATCCTACTATAAGATAATGAAGGAGGACATGGAGGTGATCACCAAGGACTGGTCGATGGACCTCCTCATTCCAACAGACCCTGCAGAGATATCCGACATCGATAGCCCAGAAACTGCATAGGATACACCCGGACCTAGCAGGAAAAAGAAAACTGAAGAGACTCAGGACTTAGACAGTGCATCCGTGAATACTGCTTCCATATCACCAGAGAAAGGAGGTGATGGTGAATATTTGAATGAAAAAGAGTTTGAACAATAGCATGATGATGAGGTTGATCCCATGAAGAAGAGCAAAGGTTCACCTCCAAAACCTTCCTTCTGAAAGAAAGCGAAGGCCACCATGACCAAGATGCAGACAGTCCTCACCTATGATGACTTCAACTTCCTCATAGCAGCCCTACAAGATGCTTTGCTGAAAATAACAGAGAAACAAGAAGAAAATAAAGAGGATCTATATTATAGAATCAAGACTCAACTCTGAGGGGTACAACAAGCCCTACAATCCATTCGCGTAGTGCCCACTGCAATGGGAGAGCCAAAATTGGGAGATGATCTATATCAATTCTACCTCTTAGCGAATACAGTAGAAGCTCGCCTTCAACGAGCATAGGAGGAAACAACACAAGCCACCCAGGCTTTGACACAAGTACAAGGGGTACTAGTAGACCAATGCAGTGCTACAGAACAAGAAAAGCTTTCTCTCCAAGCAAAGTTTGACGCAAAAAAATCACAACTACAAGAAGAAAAGGAACAGTTGCTTACAGACCAACTCGAAGTAAATGAAGTAGTCAACAAAGAAATTCTCTCTATGAAAGTTGTAGAAGTAAATACTAAAGAGTGAGTTCCACAACAAGTAGCGCAACTTGAAGAAGTGATCCAACAACTACAACAATGCATAGCAGATTTGGAGCTACGCAAAGTACTCGAGACCCCTCAAGATGTAAGAGACCAAAGAGAAGAAACCACCAGGAGCGCAGTTGAAAGGCTCAAGGATGTTACCCTAAAATTTAAGAAGCTCACTGAGCACAGTTCCCTAACATATGAACAAATCACTGAGAGTCCAGAATTAAGAGCACTAGAGTCGCAGCTCCAAGAGGCGAAGTATCAAGCCGAAAAGATACAGGTGCAGCGGAAGTCCCTGTCAGTTGTGGAAATAATGAAGCGCTCCCGAGACCAAGGCACTACACAATAGAAAATCCATACTATCCAGAGTATATTTATGGAGATAACTAAGAAAATCCAACCCATACAAGACAAGGCCTATCAATTGTTTACAGAGATAGAAGGCCAAGGAGTAGAGTTAGAGCAGGTTGTCACTACAACAAAACAACGTCTAGAGGGACCTATTAATGATGCAGTCATCCACACATTTGTTGAAAAGGAGGCTGTAGCACAATATCAAGTCGAAGAAGCTCGAGCCAAGATCGAGGCATTTGAAGAAGAACTAGTCAGACTAGAGTGACTTAGGACGAGTCACAGGTGAGTGTTGGGGGCCTATTCACCCTTGACCAAGTTTTGGGAGATTCTTGGTCATGTTAGCCTATTTTGGGACTTCGACAACCTTTCTAAGATGGAGCGCAAGATGAAGCAGAGATCACGAGATCTCGACCCCTTTTTGGGTCCTTTTTAGGATTTGGGAATATGTAACGGGAATGGGATGTCGGCCCATGGGTTTACCCATGTTTAGGCCTATTTTGTATGTATAAATAGAAGGCTAGGCAATATAAGAAGAATTTTAACAGTGCGCAAGTGATGTGCAAGTTGGCTAAGTGCTAAGAGTGGGATCTATGTGATCAAGAAGTGTAAGGCTTCGTGCATACTGTGTGAGACTTATAGATCCAAGTGTAAATCATTGTAAGAGACTGTGGAGAGATTTGTGTTTTAACACAAGGAAGAAGGATCTAGCAAGTTGTGCAAATCTTATGTCCTATGAGGAGTGAGGTTTTGAGGCTCTGTGCATGTAACCCATTGAAGAAGTTAATAAAGAAGAAGAGTTGGTGGACGTAGCCCCAGGGTGGGGGTGAACCACACAAATACTGTGTTATTCTTCTCCGTGCGATGTTCTGATGTGTTTATGTGTTATGTGCTAAGTGATTTGATATAGATAGATAGATATATTTATGATTTGTGGTTATGATGAATCTGGATGCTAGATCTGACATCTGTGAACTTGCTTAGTGCTTGAATCTGTTAGATCTGATCTAATTCCTTTGCTAAGTTCTTATATACATTAGATCAAGGTGAATGTTGAGATGCTCTATTTTCTCTGTAGAGTAGATATTGGTTAGATAATGATGAACTGATGGTGCTAAGTGGTCTATTAAGTGTTATAATCATATATCGGTGTCCCAACTAAGGTTGCAGACACCTAAGTCCTGCAACCACCCCTGCCTCTACCTCGGGTGAGACTTCATTTGCTTTGCAGGTGTTTTGGAAAGGGCCAGTAGTTAGGGTTTTGTTGGTGTGTCGTTGTAGCGTTGAGCCTTGGGTCTTCCCTTGTCCTAACATCGACGAATAATCCATATTTTTGCACTACATATTCCTTCTAGAATTTAAAATAAGATACATGTGCTCCTTTCTCCTAGAAACCTATGGGATCTGATACCATGTATTATTGTGGTGAAACTAGCACAAAAAATATAGCTAACAACAATTCGTACAAATCTTGAAAATTGAGAAAAGGAGAGAAGAGATGAGAGATGATAGAAAATAATCAATAGAATTGTATTCGATATATTCCACACTGAAAAGATGAATAATTTACAATATTTATAGGCTACATGAGTAGTCAATGTGTCATAGTAGTGATCTACAGAGATCAAGACACTCACTAGAAGACACTGGAGTGAACTTCCACCTATTCCTAGTTAATTGATCCATGAAATCATCAATTAACTGAGTCACACATGTGGTGTTGGCCCTTGGTTATGAAAGTAGGCGAAGATCAAGGAAGAAAAGGAAAAATGCAAACTGCACGGAATACACAGTGACTGTTACTGGGTCGAAGTGAGAAGAAGAGAAGAAAAGATGGAGAGAAGTAAGAGAAAGCAAGACGTTGGATGAGGAGATCAAGGATGACAGATCAGAAAGGAAGATGGATCGTGGACAACTCAACAAGCAGAAAAAACCACTATTGGATGCTTTGGAGTGTCGCGTGATAAGGAAGGAAACACAGGTTGGCGAAGCCCTGAAAACGCGGGTCAATTTGATCTAGGGTTTTAGACACCTAGGACTTTGGTATCTAGGGTTTCGACACTTAGGTATCATCTTAAGGTTATTGGTGAGCTATTGTAATTTATAAATAGAGGTCTAAAGGACCTGGGATGAGTTGTTGTTGTTGTTGTTATTTGGTATTGTCATTCTAGTTTGTTATTGATGTGAGAGATTATTATTGTGTGAAAGAGAAGTGTTGAGTGTAGAGCCTTCTGGTATTGTGAGATCTTCAGCTGGGTGTGAAGGGGGGGTGGGAGACAGAGAGAAAGAGAGAATATATGCTAGCTGAGAGCGCAGAAAAGAAATTTATTCTTCATCTTAATATATTATAAAGCATAGTTCTGTGGACGTAGCCCTAGAGAGAGGATGAAACACGTATGTCTTGTGTTGTGTGTTTGATTGATGCTCTGTTCTTTTTCATTTGATATATTGTTATTTTCATTACTGTGTTAGATATGATAGATAGTGTGCGGAGTAGATATGAACTAGTAAATGATATATAAATGTTGCATTTCTCTTGTATTAGATCCACTTGGTATTCCCTTTGGTTGTAGACATCTCTATCCTACAACCCCCTCATAGCTACTTCGGGTGAGACTGCATCTAACTCACAGGTGTTGCTGAAAGGGCCAATAGTTAGGGCTTATTGGTGCACTTCTGGAGCTGAACCCTGGGTCTTCCCCTGTGCCAACAAATGGTTCTGTTGCTGGGATATGAATCTTCTTGAGGGAATGTTAAGGTGGTTTCCATCAAAGATAGAGATTCAAAAGTGGATAGAAGATCAAGAAAAGGACTTCGTTGAATCCCAGAACAAGAACCCTAATCTTAGTACAAAGGATTGGTTGGAGAGATATATCTTTACTGATATACACAAAATTTTCTTTGGAGGAATCCACTAGGAGTTGTATGAGTGGCTAGTTGGGTTAGAAGATACCCAATTTGAGATCAAATCTAGGCCTCTTGTGGTTTGGACGTCAGCACTGATTAAGAAGGTCAAGAGTGTTGATAACATTGTGTCAAGAGTAGTATATCACTGGTTTGATAATACCATTGGAGGGTATATCATTGAGTTTGTTGTTGACAAAGTAGAGTCATATAGCCAAGCCAAGAGATATTTCTTTACGGGACCTATAGGAAATTTTTTACATTTTCTGAAGTTGAAGATCAAGATGATATTGCATGAGAAGAACATCTTGAAGAAACAATAGTTTGTTGGCTTGAAGATCTAATGTTCAAGAATTCATATAGTGACAATGACATAGAGGCTGGAAATATGCGCAGTGGGAGAGTATTCAGAGAAGTTCCCCTCGCGAACCTATTTAAGAAGAAATATGGGGACGAGGGTTTCTACAGTGGAGAAGAGGCAGATATGACAGATGAAGAGCATTTAGAATCTGTTAGGACAGAGGAACCTCGCCAAGAAGATCTAGAATCTTCAAGAACTACGATGACTATCGATGTAAGTACTATTAATCCTATTATTGTTTCATAAATATTAAGCAATCATAGTAATCAGAGTCACCAAAGTGCTCAAAGTACTTTCACTAGTAGTTCGCCACATACTTAGTCCATAAACCTAGGAATATCTATGGCAGATGAGATGAGGTTACCCACCTTTAGAGGATATGGATCTGAAGACCTTGAGAAGCATTGGTTTCGCTACAAATCTGTGTGGAGTATTAAGAATATCACCAACGAAGCTGTCAAACGAGCTCGATTCAGTACTACCCTAAGAGATCGCGCACTAAGATGGTACATGAAATTTGTCCAAGGAGCTACACCTAAACTGTTGAATCACATTAATACTTCGCTAATTTTGATTCAAGAAACGCAAGTTAGAATCACAGTGCATTACAAAAATAAAAAAAATCAAGCAGAGAATAGGTGAACCAGTATGGGAGTTCGATCAAAGATTTAAGACCTTGATAGGCCATCTGAGTTTTCAAATCCCAGATGAGCAGAACAAGGAATGGTTCATTGTTTCTCTCTTACCACACATCAAAGTTCCTCTAATGCAATAGAATATTTCTTTGTAGGCTAAGGTGCTGGATATTTCCATGAAGTTAGAATCAACACCTATGGGAGAATCCATCTCAGGTATGAGTCAAATCTTGAGTCATCACTAGTTTGTCTCTACAGGTCGAAGATATGAAGAAAGACAAGGGAAAATACAAAAGAGAAGACATATGGTGTGTTAGATGAAAATCAGAAGGCCATGACAAGGAGCACTGTCCCCTATTCCATGAATACTTGGCTTCTAGAGCTCCGATTCATTTGAAATAGGTCACCCTACCCTGGTGTGAGGTATGCAGAAATAGACAACGCCCAGGTGAGTGCTACTACATGCAAAAATATGATCAGACACCCACAAATTTGTATTTCACATTCTATAAGTGTGTGGGACATGATGATAGGGATTGTAGGGCTTATGATCTCATGCATGAAAGGTCGAGGGATATATACAAAATTCAAGGCAAAGTACAAGAAGAAGTAAACACTATGCAGTATAACTCCCCTAGGAGAGGAAACTTCAACCCTCATGGTGGATTCTGAGAAAGAGGAAGAGGATGATTTATGGGTTGAGGTCAAGGATAGATAATCTATTATAACTCTGCACAGACAGGACACTTGGAAAGGGAATTTCAGAACCCTTGTACCACTTGTAGCTATTGCAACTCCTTCAAACATGTTATCGAGGAATGTCCAACATTGTTGGCTAAACTTCAGGAGAGACGGGGACCTCAACAGAACCCACAAATACAACTAATTAAAGAAGAACCTTGCGAAACAAATCCCATATTCACTATTATCACTAGAGGAGGCGTTGTTATAGGAGAGGATAGAATGACCCAAGGAAAGACTACAGAAGAATCAGGAGTCAGGAAAGTTGCAGAGAAGACACAAAATTTTGATGCAAAGAAAGAAAAAAAAATGTTTGAGGAGACAAGAAGAGAATTCAGGGGAGACCGAGGCTCTTCATCAAAGACATGACCAGAATTAAGCGAATGTGGAATGCCTCTGGCATTTGATCAATATGCTTTGCCCAAAGATGGAAAAGAGGCAAGTAAACTTGTCAGTTTCTTGTATACGTTTATAGAGTTGATTAAATATGAGAAATATATATAAGAAATGCAAAATTTGTTCAGACAATATGAGATAGAAAGGGTAGATCCTTTAATGAATAAATCATTACATCAACTATCCAAGAAGACAAGGAAAAATAAGTAACTACACCTGAATGCTCATATTGGAGAGTATGATATAGACTATGTGGTCCTTGACTTAGGGTCATAGGTCAATGTCATGACAAAGAAAACCTGGGCACTGATGGGAAAACCTAAGTTGGTATATTCCTCTAGTAGGCTTAGGATGGATAACCAACATGCAGTAAGCCCCTTTGGAATATTGGAACATATCCCTATGGACATCGACAGAGTAAGGATGTTTGCATACTTTGAGGTGATTGAGATAGTTGATGATAATTGTCCTTACCTTGTGCTATTAGGAATTGATTAGGCTTTCAATAATTCCACTGTGGTCGATTTAAAGAAAAGAAGAATGTCATTTGAAGGAGATGGCCTTAGGGTCGTCACACCTTTATATCCCGATGAAGGTTAGTGATACATGGAACCCATCAGAGAAGAAGACCATGCATATGAATTGGAAAACATATACAAATTAACAGTCAAACAACAGGACTACATTAATCCTACGGTGAATGGGAATTTGAGCTGGTGAAGTGACAGCGCATTCTCATCGGATTCAGAAGAAGGATTGGAGAACTAGCAGAAAAAAATGTATGAATGTTGGTTTTAACCTACTGAATAGCTCTATGCTACTAACACGGGGTTCATATCTTTCAGGGTACCAACAAAGCCTAAAACTATCGTCCCTTCTGGTGAACCAGAAGGCAACATAGCACATAGAATGCACTGCACAGTCTCACCTGAGATAGATTTTATGGGTGGCTATAAGACTCAGGTGTTTATAGCCTAGGATTGAGTAGGAGATAGAGGGTTTGCGTTCTGAGCCATTACTTATGATTTGTATTACAAATCACTGTTATCCGACCTTCGATATTTAATAGCACAATAGTGATGAACTAAACAATATAATAACTCATTCATTCATCGCATTCATCATTTAACTAACCAAAATTAAACATATATATGCATGCATTCATCACATTACATAGGTATTACCATGTTTCACCCCATCCCAGGGCTATGTCCATAGAGATTTGGTTCTTGGCTCTCTTATTATGGTAGTTATGCAGTTATCGCACCTCGTGCTTACAATTCTCCTTAGATCTGTAAGATCTCTGTGAGGCAAACTAGATCGCACTAGTGTCCTCAGCCTGGAATATAATCCTTTATATATACCTCCCACTTAGCTCACTCGTTACAAGTAGTTCTCTTATCAAAACATTACATAAAATGAGTTCAAATCTACAACAGTAGTAAAGCTCAACCTTCGCAAAATATATGAAACTCTTTTTAATACCTGCTTGCCTATATTTATATCTATCAGGCTCTTCAACCATTTTCACAAACACTCTTACCAAAAACCCTAACTTTATTGTCGTTAGGTCCTCCTTCTTCGCATGTGTTCACTACTTCCTTCCAACTGTCGCCTCCTTCTTGCATGCACGCATGCTGTTCTTCTTGCCAGTTGTTGCTTTCCTTCTGCACGCTTTCTTTCCCACGATTTCTCTTCCAGTTGTGATTCTTCTTCGTGCACGCTTTCTTTCCCATTTCATCCTGCTTCCAACAGGACCCAAACACTGACATGTGACTTGTCCCAAGTAAACTATTCTTTCAAAGCTGCCTCGATCTCCTTAGTGATCATCTAGAACTTTTCCCTTAGCTCTGTTGCTGTTGTCAGTGCCCGCGTGGTCTTCTCCTTAATGGTTTCTACTACTTGAATGGAAAATTTGTTGCTTAGTAGTCCTATGCATTCTTCCTGGGTCTACGCCATCTATGCTCTATCTTCTTCTGCTTGTGCGAGTACATCTACTACTCGTTCCTGTAACAGTTCTATTTGAGCCTATCGCTCCTATTTTTGTGTCTGTGCAGTGATGAGTTTTGCATGCATATTCTTCAAATCTTGCATCCCCTTTATGCGTTCTAGGATCGATATGGTATTTTTATTCTACTTGAGTTATTAGATCACTGCATTGATCCTTTCCTCTTCCTTATCCCAGCGTTGAACCTATGGATACTCCTCCAGTCTTGTCCAAAGTTGTGCTGCTTTGTCGAACAAGTCAGCTACTGTGCTAACTTGTTTCTCCATCTCTTGTATTTGCGTTGTTTCTTCCTACCTCCTTTGCTCCTTTACTGCTGGTGGAGTAATTGGTGTTAGTTGTTCTCAGAGATCCCCGATCTCCTTCGGGTATTGCGCAATTGCCTGCGCAATCTGGTTGATCTTTTTTGTGGCTGGGAGTTCATTTCCCTTCGTGATGTTTGGAAGTTTCTCAAAAATTTCTCCCACTCTGCATTCCAATTCATTCCTATGTTTCATCTCCTTCTGAGTTTCGGATTTGTCCTGCTCGTACACTTTTTCCAGCGCTTCTTGCTACTTTGTTGCTTTATGTAGCTCGACTAGTCAAATCTAACCTGTAATTTGTGCAGTTCCCTTGACGACATCCGTGTCAAGACCAATTGAATGTGGTCCAAATCCTTCAGTGGTGTTTGTCCCACTATTTCATCCATTCACATCATGCTTGGTTTTATGTGGACCATTGTGTTTGTGTGTGGCATTGGGATGGTTGGGTCTCCTTCTTCGATCTCCACTCTTTCATTGGTTTGTGTTGTCAACTTCTCTATGCCTCTACTACTACTTGCTCCCTAGGCTTCTTCGAGTGTCTTGAGGAGTTGTCTTATTTATGCCAGTTCTTTCTGTAGATTATCCCTGTGATGTGTTGTGTGGTCGAGGTCTTTCGCCAGACAATCCTAGACCATTCTGGTGATCATTTCTCCATCGTCTTATGTGATCATTGGGTCTGGTGATGCTTGTTGCGCCTTTGATTTCTTTCGTGCACCTGCGACTTGTTCAGTCGGTCTCTTATTTCCCCCGGGCTCCTGTGTGATGGGATTTGGGGTGGTCTCCTGTGTTCCCTTGGCTTGTTTTGGTTGTTCGTTGGTCTCTTTCTACCCCTTTCAGGTTCTCGTCTACTTTGACCTTTGCTTACTGGAGTTGGTTTGTTTTGGCCCGTCCTTGGTTTCTTGGGCACTGGTTTTTCTAAAGGCTATGTTTTTTCTTGCATTGCTTCTCCTTCTACGGGTCCTTCCGGTACTTCATGGGGAATGGATGGGATCCTCCATTTAGCAGGAAATTCACTGATGACCATGTCTATATCACCTTCTGTGATGCAAGAGCGCATCGATAGCCACTATTTATTGGGATCCTGCCTTTGTTGTATCCACATGGCTTGTCGTGTTGCCAAGAAGTTAGTGATGTTCCCATATCACACGATAGCTTCTGGTGTTATTCTCCATGACTGGATAATAGCTTCCTACATATCCCATAGGTATGCTTCAAATATGATTCCATTTTCCTTCTTCTGTCTGGTTTGTGGCCCTGATCTTAGTACTCGATATCTCGCTCCCTCGGGCTATGGTCTCGTAGCAAAAACTACATATTTTGGTTCCCACCATCCCATGAAGGCTATAAGGGTTATCAAACATGAGTAATGAAATTTTGTGCCAAGTTATTATGCATCCCTGCAGTCCACTAAAAATAAGTTTAACAGATAAGGCACCCATCTCACAAAGGTGCCTTCTGCACACTGAGCTGCAACTGCGATGACTCCTACTGGTACTTCGTCTTTGCGGATTTTTCTTAGCAACTTACAGAATAATATCTTTGTGTCCAATTGTGTTGATGGGTTATTGATCCATTTGATTATAATACCTCTTGTCCCCCTTGTTGTGTTGTATTTCTTCTTCATTTCCTTTGCTAACGATTTTTTCTTGGATTTATCATCTAGAATGAACGCAAGATCCACACCATGACTAGGTAGTCCTGTTATTTGTGTGATAAGGTCCAATTTTATAGAGACGGGTCTGTCCAACCATATATCCCCTCCATGCATAACTTCTAACAACTACTTGATGTATGTTGTCACGTACTGGCCTCTGCCAAAGTGTGGGAGTTGTAGCAGTCCTAAAATGTCAATTCGTTCCAGTCCAACTGCCCACTGATGTGGCTGGATGACTGTTTCCCCAAGTTGGTTGACCACTATGTTCTAAATAAATACTCTGGGTGCAAGTTCTGGGTACTTAGTTATGTTTGCGACATCATGGTTGGAATATTTTAGCTTCCCAATGTGACACAGTAACTGCGGCTCTACCTATACTCCCTCTGATATGCATGGTAGCATAATTTTTGCTGTCAGTTTCTTACGAGGTGAGATCGATATCAAAATTCTATCTTCCTGCTGTGGTGGTTGGTACAAAGTTCCACCAATTCCCATTTTCTACCCTGTAAGTCATTCTAGCCAAGCTGAGGTAGTTCCCATGGTTTCTTCTGTCTATTGACCAAGGCTGGGTACTTGCGACTCGTTGGATTGTAATTATGATCCTCGATTCTGTGTCGTGTCGTTACCTTCTATGGCTAGTTTGGTGCTTTCTGGTTGCACTTCTTGTTGAGGTTCTGCTTCTTCATTCAGAGGTTCCTGCGGTTCTACTTGTGTATCCTCTTTGAGTTCCTTTGGTTGTGGCTGCTAAATCTCTTCCAGTATCGGTGTAGGGCTCACCAGAAATATCTCTAGGGATGGGATCTCATCGATATCAACGATCTCCAGTTCTTACTACTCGTTTTCTTACAGCGGTCCTCATGACCTAGTTTGAACTCTGGTCGGCCTAGTGGTCGAGCCTTGTTTAGCAGACTTCGGTGGTGTCATAGTGGTGAGTGTTCGAGCATATGCTATCTGTAGAGGACTATGATCTTGCTCTGTTTGTGTGAGCTAATGTTTCTATCTCTGTGTTCTTCTTTCGCGAATAGACAAGTTGCTTCCATGCTCACATGTTGTATGGGATTGTCCTGAAGATTATCGAAGATGCTTCCTCCATGATGTGATTAATGCACCATAACTGTGGATTCAATGCATGTGTGGCAGTTTCATACTTACCATTACACTTCTCTGGACATTTCCAGTTGGCGTGTTTAATGTGACGTTCCATCAGTCCTTGACGTGCCTTAATTTTGCTTTGTGTTGTCCTATTGTCCTACTTTTGTTGAATTTTCGTTTACTGCTCATTTGTCTTAGGTGTGTGACCATTACTCTTGCCTTTACTGCATTTGTGTTAAGAGTGTCTTGGGGATTTTTCATGGATTTTCGGTTTTTTTTTTTTTACTGTGCAATGTGTGGTCGACTGTCCTTGTATAGCTTCAATTAGTTCCCGTTGATCATTCCTCTGAGGTCAGCGCCTGCTAGATCTCTTAACTGTACAACTCCATCATTTGTTACATATTTGACCTCGTATAGTCCTAACCAATGCATTCTCATCTTTCCTAGGTGTTGAAACGATTTGTTGTCGTAGAGAAATACTAGATCTCCTTCTGTGAAAGTCTTCTTCTTAATGTGTCGATCATGCCATGCTTTTGTCTCTGGCCTTTTGTACTTGTTGATGGAATCCAGATAGGATTCGGTCTTCCTCCATTGCTAATAGTTGATGCAACCTTTCCTGTATCGTGCCACATTTTGTCATTCGTGTGATAGCGGCTATGCGTAAGCTAGGTATTAAAAATTCCAATGGTACTACCGCTTCTTGGCCATAGACAAGTTTGAATGGTGTGTGCCTTGTCAAATTCTTACATGTCATCCTATACACCCATAATATTGTTGGTACTTTGAGGTCCCAATCATCTCTTTTGACGTTACAGATCTTTATCAATGCATTCTCTAAAGCTTTGTTGATGGCCTCTATTATGCCATTCGCCTGTGGGTGATACGGTGTGATTTTTTGGTGGTGAACTTCAAATTCTTTGAGCATCGTGTGAATGGTGTTATTTATGAAATGTGTGCCTTGATTGCTCATCATAACTCTTGGGCACCCAAACCTAGTAATTACTTGTTTGAATAAAAAGTGTGCAGCGGTCTCTGCGCTACAATCCTTTACTGGTGCGAATTTTGCCCATCTTGTTAGGTATTCCGTCACGGTGATGATGTATCTTGCCCTTGTTCTTTTGGTTGGTGGGTTAATAGGTCCCACAAATTCTATTTCCCATTTATCAAATACCTATAGTGTCACTTGCGGTCGTAATGACATCTCATCCCTTCTATTGGGTTTGCTTACCCTTTGACAGGCATCACATCCCTGACAGTATTCTTTCGAGTCCCTATGGATCGTTGGCCACCATAGTCCTACACGGAGTACCTTCTGTGTGGTAGCTTTTCCTGCATAATGTTATCCTCCCAATCTCTTGTGGGCTTCTGATAAAATCCTTGGTCGTTCATTCTCAAGCACGTACCTTCATAAAATGCTATCTATGGCCATTTTATATAGATGTCTTGTGATCTACCAAGTTCTTCTTCTACACAGTGGTATACTCTTCTAGTGCGGTACCTGTGCTCAAGTACTAGAAGATCTCTGTGAAGTAGTCATCAGGAATTTGTACCGAGAATAACGGTGCATCCGGAAAGTTGTCTTCTAAGATTGTGGGTTCCTCTCCATTTGTGACCCATGATAGGTGGTGAGGGCCTGCATTTAGTTTTCCTAGTTTGATTTTTACTTCGAAGTCAAATTCCTGAAATAACAGTAACCATCGACAGATTCTCCCCCCCCAACCTTGGCTTGTTGACTAGGTTCTTTAGGGTTGAGTGATTTGTAAACATCTTAAATTTTTGTCCCAATAAGTAGTGTCTGAACTTATAAATTACATAAACCATAGCTAGGCCTTCTCTTTTCGTTTTGTTATAGTTTTTTTATGAGTCGGATAATTTTCTGCTTGAAAATGATATCGGGTGATCCAAGTCTCCTGCTCCTGACTGTGCTAAGATAGCTCTCAGTGCTATCGCTGATGCATCTACGTGCACATGGAATGCCTTTCCCTAGTCTGGAAATAATAATATCGGTGAAGTGACCATATTTTCCTTCAGGGTATCCATACTGTGTTGACACTCGTCATTCCATTGGTACTTTGTATCCTTCCTTAGTAGTTTTTCCATTGGTGTTGTGATCTTTGTATATCCTTTGATAAATTTTCGATAGTATCCTATGCCTCCTAATGTCGCTCATAGCTGACAGACTATTTTTTGTGTTGGTAAATTAACGATGACTATGATATTTTCCAGATCAACCAATAGCCCTTGTTTGCATACAATATGGCCCAATATGTAGAATTCCTGTAGAAACCCCAATAGATCTAGAATTCTAGTTAAATTGAACACAAACAATTTGTTGATATTCAAGAGATGAGAGAAAGTTTTTGCTCCATAAATCAGAGAATTATATTAATAAAAAATGAATATACATGAGAAACCATCCTCAAAAAACAAGAGAGGAGGTGAATATATAGAATTTCCAACATAGAAATTCTAGTAAAAAAAAACTAGAAATAGCTAAAATAGGTTTCATAAGCTAAGAGAGGCCACATAGTTCGACCTAGACCACTAAAGATACATGTAACACAGTAATTAATGTCCACAAGAGTTAAGTGATGCGCATTAGCTCACTTAAGCTCACTTAACTGACAAGAGAAGCAGTTCCAACTCACTTAACTGACCCGAAATAGTAGTTACTAATAATAGTAACGACAAAAATCATAAATTAAGGAATAAATCTCTCACTTAAAGAGGAGGTGTGCATTCCCTAATAATAGATGAGTTTTTTCATGGGGGATTTAGAATAAATCAAGGATAAATCAAGAATAAATCAAGAAAAATCAAGAAAAACAAGAACCAGAAGTTGAGTCTTGATCTAAAATTAGCAGTTTTCCCTAAAATCTAGGGATGAGGCGCCCTTCTTCTCTATGTGGCCAAATTAGTTGAAATAAAGTGTAAATGAATGTATTAACCAATATATAGGAGTCTAATCTAGGTATAAACTAATCTAAGTTCGTATTATGCTCCAACATCCCCCCTTAAGCCTAACTGTAATGACAAAAAAATTGAGTCTCGACAACTTGGCCATTTTAGGTACTCATTACATAAAATAATTCCTCATGAAAAGGGGAAAGAGGGAAAAACTCATGGGAAA
>JZKD02S1712872.1:483350-506508 GCA_000966675.3 Picea glauca
TAGATAGATTCGAAAGAAATTCAGTGTCCATGATAAGCACTTTTCTGTCTAGGGTTAAGGTCAAACCTTAGAGGTCGATCTACTTGTCCGCAGGCAGATTTTCCTACAACACCCCATTCCGTCACGAATGTGGTCTTCTATCTATCCTCCTATGCTATCTTAATCTGATGGTAACTTGAGAATCTATCGGTGAATGAGTAATCTTTGTGTCCCCCCACATTCTCTAACACTTCATCCATGAACGGTGTAGGAATGTGTCGTGTAGGCATGCATCATTCAAATTCCTCAAGTCGACGCATATCCTAATCCCTCTTCCTTGTTTCTTGTCATGTACGACCATCGGGCTTATCCATTCTGATTCCTTGACTAGTTTGACTATGTCAGCTTCAAGCATTCGGTCAATCTCCACTTTAAATTTCTGTTTATATATAGAGTTCAGTCTATATGGTCATTTTATGATCGGTCTCACTTCGGGTCTGAGAGGTATTTTCATTTCTCCCAGTTTGCCTGCTATAGCTTTCATCTCTATAAATGTTGTAGGAAATAATTCATTTTATTCACACAACAGTTCTGTAATGATTTCTATGGTTGGGTCATCACAGTAGTCTCCAATGCTGGCCATTTTGGGATGTTCCACTGTGTTGATGTTAACTTTCTTTTCCTTGATTGGCACAAAAATAACTTCATATTCTATTTGTGGTCCCTTCATGTCTCTATCACCTTCTACTTCTGCAATCTGAATGTCACATGGGTTCTCTTCGTCTGGTATGTCCTCCTATACCTAGTAACATGACAATAGTTCCTTGAATTTCTATTTATTTCGTTGCTGCTCTTTGGTAATACGTTCTACTTATGGCTCCTCAATGAATATGACTCCTTAGATTCGTTTCATAGATGCGTCTATGTTGGGGTTCTCATGCTCAAATGAGAAAATGGTGGTAATGTTTTGCTGCAATGTCTCCCATGTTGTAGTTCCTTTGCGCAGTTCCTGATCTGTATACCATTTCACTAGTATGCCTTCTAATGTATGAATAAAGTGGTGAGGCCATTCCTCTGGTGGTGTCAATTTCCACAACATTTCACACTCCATCAAGTGTTTTGTTGGTGTACCTAATTCTTCATATTTATGTTGTTTGTTGTTTTTCTGTGTTGTGTCGAACCTTATGCGCAGTAGCCTCTTACATTGGTATCAATCTGTGATGGTCTCCTTATGTGCACCCCACCATCTGGCGGGTGTGGCCTTGAATGCTAAGTCCAGTGCTAGTAGCCTCTGGTTCTCTAATACTTCATCTTCATATTGTGTCAAGAATGTTTCCAAATCATTAAGTCCATGGAAACTGGGTGGTTATGTGATTTCTACACTTATCCATCGTACTACATGGACTATTCTTGCACATATTCTCGTGGATACTTCATGTAGTCTCTGCTGCCAGCTTTCTAACCCGATGTCGGAATCTTTAGCGCATGAAGTAATATTGCGGCAACTGAGAACCCTGTCTGTAGTTGGGTTTACATAATCCTCCTCATGCGCAGTTGTTCTATACAACTGGTTGATTTCCTCTAAGTCTAGGGAAGTGGGTTCTATGAACCTTTCCCCTTATGATGGATCTAGTGGTGCTATAACCCTGTAATCTATGGATTGAAATGTCATTTTTCTTGTCTTCAAATTAATTATGGTCTGGTTGTCAAATGCCCAGTCCAGACCGAGTAGTGTCGGGTATGGTGTTGTGCCATATACTATTTCGATGACTTCAAAATCAGATTTGGTGTGCACACCATCAAGATCTACCGTTACGCCCTTAAGCCTCCCTATTGGTAGAACTATGTGTTGGTTTGCTAGTTTTAATTGGACATTCGAATATCCCAAGGTTGGTTCTCCCATGTATTGCAAGGTTTCCTTGGGTAGTACATTTACTTCGGATCCTAGGTTCAGTATGATATCTCCCATATTGAAATCCCCAATGTTGGCATTCAATCTGAACTCCCTACTTGTTCTTCTCCTTGTGTGTAGGTTATTGATAATCTTTGATTCTAGCTTTTGTTCTATCTCGTTGCTACATTTCTCTAAGATGTTTTGCAATATTTTCTCAGATGAAGGATCACTTAATATTTTCATGCATGACTGAAAAATGTATTTGATATTACTTACTTGTCCCTTGAGTGACATTCCTTTGGTATGATCCAATGATGGCGTCATTTCGTATTCTGAGGCTTTATGGGTTGGCTGTGTAGTGGAATTTGATGTTGTTTCCTTCTTTTGAAATTATTGTCTGTCTTCCTTAAAAGTCTCCTTTTCTTTGGGTGCATCGAACTGCTTCCTTGGTTCGGTGTTCTTCCTTACCCACTAGTTCTGTGCAGGTTCTTGTCAGGTTGTGTCGTTTCCTGTCTTCATTCCTCCATAGGTAACTATGTTGATATTTCGTCCATACTCCCTTGCTTCGACTGAAATCCATTGAACATTCTAGTTGTTTTGGTTTCTTTTTTCTTGGATCCTTACTAACAGTGTCAGGCATTCCTCTGTCTCATGATCTGATGCATGATAGTACATACAATTTGTTGGCAGCAGTGGGCATTCCCTTGCATAATGTCTCGATTGCTAACAATTGTGACATGTGATTGGTCCTCTGCCACGTATGAATCATCCTCAGGCTCGTCCTCCTCCTCGATAGCCTACTCTATCCCCTCTTAGTGCGTTTTATGGTGGTGCCTGGTTGTACTGCGTGGTATTATACTAGGGTTGTGTCGGGTTGTACTGTGGTTGTGTATTGTTGTATGGTTGTTGTGTAGTGTTGTACTGTTGTTGTGTAATATTGTATGGAACTGGGGATTGATTGAACTATGGCGTTGCTTTCCCAATCATCATTTCAGCCTGTACCCTGTAGGCATATGATGTTCTCTCCCACATCAACTCCATAGTTCTGCAGTATTTGTCATTGTGGCCTACAAACTTACAAAAAGTGCAATAAGAATTCTTGGGAACTTTCTAGTACTTCTACATCATCGTGCAATGATAAGGGTCGTGACCCATTTTCTTGTATATTTCACACCATAATCCTCCCCGTGGAAGTGGGTTTGGCATGCTTATTTCCATATACTGCGTGAATGTTGGACATTCATTCTTGTGGTGTCCTTCTATCCTGCATGTGGTGCACCAAACAACTTCTCATTTGTCCTTGTTCTTGTTCTGATTCAACTGAAATGTGAGGTTCTTCAAATCCTCCTTCAATAGTCGGGCCTATCTGTTGGTATTGGTTCTCTTTGAGCTGCAAGGCTATGTGTATCGCCTTGGAATGTGTCTGAAAATTTTGTTATCGTAAGGGGTATTTTAGGTGTGGGAGTAGTGATTTGACAAACATATGATGGTCCTGCATCTCGGTCATAAGGTATTTTAACTTTCCCTTCAATCTCTTAAATCTTTGGTCAATCTCCCATACAAACTCTCCTAGTTTCTGTCTGATCTTGATCATTTCATTCATGTACTAGTCCTATGAGCTCGGCTTCTGGAACTCATTAATCAATAGATTCTTGATGTCTTCCAGTTTCCTCGTTGTCCCAGGAGCACTGTTTCTGTCTAGACTCATGTACTAGTCTAGTGCGCGGTCTCTTAGCATGATCGCTAGCTGTGCAAGTTTGGTATCTTCATCCGTGATCTGTTTTGCCTCCTAGATCTTTGCACAAATGAACAAATGCTTCTTCGGGTCTTTTATTTCTTTTCCTTGGAATTCTGTTAATCTGATCATGGGTTCATGTCCTACCATTCTAAATACTAAATTGCTACCTCCATTGCATGGTGCAGATACTTGACTAGTACTACCTGAATTGGCTCCTCTAGTTGTTGCTCTTGTGGTAGATGTGCTTCTCACTATCGGACTTCCTCGAAAATTTAGTTGTCTAAACGGTGATGTTCTCTTTGGTGTATTAGTCACAGATGGGTTTATGGGTTCCACACTGACATGAATATGGAAAGGATGGCTATCTTCTCCTCCTGTTCTTGGGCCTCTTGTTTTCCTATCATAGGTTGCGCACAAGATTTCCTCAATCTGCTCCATATCCCAGAGATCCTATACATCTTCTTCATCGCTTTCCAAGACCTCCCTCACGGATACAACTCTTTTCTTGGTATTCACCTTATATTGTTAGGGTACTCCGCTATGCGTAATTCCAGGTGATGCCAATATCCACTTAAGCTGGTCGTCATCCATCAAGATCAGGTCCAATAATTCCTCCTCCTTCTTTCCTTTATCTTCTCCTTCGACCATTTATCCTTCCCTCTGTTAGATCTCCCCCCCTTCCCCCATGCACATAGGGAAGTTTAGTTGTTTGCTTCCATTGTCATTACACCTTTTTTATATAGAAGTATTTTAATCAAAGTATATAGTGATCGAATGTACCTTCCATGAGGTCTGCATAGAAATTCCTAGTCTGTCGTGCTGCATGACTTCATTGTGTCAACTACAAATTTTGTGATGAATCATGCCACAATACTATCAAGCCAAAATTTGATTGCGCGGGTGAATTTTTTGTTCACCTATTGTAACTGGTCAATATGTATTGGGGTCCTATCTAGCTGTCGGATCTGGTTCGTCAGATGGTTATCTTTCAACCTTAGTATCCACTCCTGCAATAGGTGAGGAAAATCACAGACAAATACTTTGTGTAAATCTATAAACATGTGTTTATCTAGATATTTGTGAGGCGTCGGGATAGGGTTTCTATTCTCTTTCTAGGCAAACTCTAGCTCTTTCATTCTCAACCAGCCTTCAATTTCTACTTTCGTGGGGTTCCACGGTCTCAACATTCCCTTCTAGTGACTAAGCATTCTTCTATTTTTGCTCCCTTTTTTCCACATTTGTTATATCTCATCTACTCGGTCATTTCTTGTTCCTCTTACAATGGAAACAGAATGCATGCAACAACCATACAACAATACAAAACCATAGTACAACCTGGCACAACCATAGTATAATACCATGCAGTACGACCAGGCACCACCATATGACACATCGAGAGGGGAAAGAGCAGGCTATCAAGGAGGAGGATGAGGTAGAGAAGGCTTCGGACATGGTAGAGGACTAGTCACATGTCACAATTTTCAGCAACCGGGACATTATGCAAGGGAATTCCCACTGTCGCCAGCAAATTGTATGTACTGTCATGCATCGGATCACGAGACAAAGGAATGATCGACACTGTTAGTAAATATCCAAGAAAAAAGGAACCAGAACAACCAAAATGTTCAATGGATTTCAGCCGAAGCAAGGGTGGATGGACAAAATATTAACATAGTCACCCGTGGAGGAACGAAGATAGGAAACGACACAGCCCCACAAGAACCTATACAGAACCAGTGGGTAAGGAAGAACATTTAACCAAGGAATAAATTCGACGTGCCCAAAGAAAAGGATACTTTTAAGGAAGCTCGACAGGAATTTTAGAAGAAGGACATAGCGTTGACTTCCACTACGCAACCAGTCCACGAAGCCCAAGAATATGAAATGCTGCCATCATTGGATCATACCAAAGGAATGTCACTCAAGGGACAAGTAAGTACTATCAAATAATTTTTGTAGTCATGCATCAAAATATTAAGTGATCCTTCATCTGTGAAAATATTGCAAAAATCTTACAAAAATGTAGCAACGAGACAGAACAAAACCTATAATCAAAAATTGTCAATCAGCTACACACAAGGAGAAGAACAAGTAGGGAGTTCAAATTGAATGTCAACATTGGGTATTTCAATATGGGAGATATTATACTGGACCTAGGATGAAATTAATGTACTACCCAAGAAAACCTGGCAATACATGAGAGAACTAACCTTGGGATATTTGAATGTCCAATTAAAACTAGTGAACCTGCAAAGATTCCTACCAATAGGGAGGTTGAAGGGTGTAACAATAGATCTTGATGGTGTGCACACCACAACAGATTTTGAAGTCATCGAAATAGTAGATGGCACAACACCATATCCAACACTACTCGGTCTGGATTGGACATTTGACAACCATACCATAATTAATTTGAAGACCAGAAAAATGACATTTCAATCTGGATATTACAGGGTTATAGCACCACTAGATCCATCAGAAGGGGAAATTTTTGTAGAACCCACTTGCCTAGACTTAGAGGAAATCGACCAATTGTACAGAACAATTGCGTGCGAGGAGGATTATGTAAACCCAACTGCAGACAGAGTACTCAGTTGGCGCAGTATTACTTCATGCACTATGGATTCAGACACTGGGTTAGAAAACTGGCAGTAGAGACTACATGAAGTATCCACGAGAAGATGTGCAAAAATATACCGCCCAGTGCGATGGATAGAAATAGAAATCATAGAACCACCCAGTTTCCATGGACTTAATGATTTGGAAACATTCTTGACACAATATGAAGATGAAGTATTAGAGAACTAGAGGCTACTAGCATTGGACTTAGCACTCAAGGCCATACCCTTCAGATGGTGGGGCACACACAAGGAGACCATCACAAACTGGTACCAATGTAAGAGGCTACTGCGTATAAGGTTCAACGCAGCATAGAAAATCAACAAACAACATAAATATGAAGGATTAGGGACACCAACAAAACACTTGATGGAGTGCAAAACGCTGTGTAAATTGACACCACCAGAGGAATGGCCTCACCACTTTATTCATACATTAGAAGGCATACCAATGAACTAGTATACAAATAAAGAATTGTGCAAAGGAACTACAACATGGGAGACATTGTAGCAAACCTTTACCACCACTTTCTCATTCAAGCATGAGAACCCCAACATAGATCCAACTCTGAAAGGAATCAGAGGAGTCATATTCATTGAGAAGCCAGAAGTAGAACGTATTACCAAAGAGAAACAGTGAAATAAATAGTAAGTCAAGGAGCTATTGTCATGTTACCAGGCACAGGAGGACATACCAGATGAAGAGAACCCACATGACATTCAGATTGCAGAAGTAGAAGGCAACAGAGACGTGAAGGGACCACAAATAGAATCTGAAGTTATTTTTGCACCAACAAAGGTAAAGAAATTTAACATCGGCACAACGGAACATCCCAAAATGGCTAGCATTGGAGACTACTGGGATGAACCAACAATAGAAATCATTACAGAACTATTGCGTGAATACAACTACTTATTTCCTACAACATTTACAGATATGAAATGTATAGTAGGCGAACTGGGAGAAATGAAAATACCTCTCAGACCCAAAGTGAGACCGATCAGACAACGATCATATAGACTGAACCCTATATATAAACAAAAAGTTAAAGAGGAGATTGACCGAATTCTCGAAGCCGGCATAATCGAACCAGTCAAGGAATAAAAATGGATAAGCTCGATGGCCATACAAGACAAGAAACAAGGAAGAGGGATCAAGATATATGTCGACTTGAGGAATTTGAACAATGCATGCCTACATGACCAATTCCATACACCATTCACGGATGAAGTGCTAGAGAATGTGGGGGGACTTGAAGTGTACTCATTCACTGATGGATTCTCAGGTTACCATTAGATTAAGATAGTACAAGATGATAGATACAATACCACATTCATGACGTAATGGGGATATTACCAATATACTTTCATGCCCTTTGGACTGAAGAATGCACCAACAACATTCTCCAACGTGGTTATTGCATCATTTAAAGAATTCATCCACTTGTTTCATGAAGTATATCTGGATGACTGGACAGTTTATAGTCTATTGAAAAACCATGTAGAAATCTTAAGCTTGATGCTAGAGTGATGCAGACAGTGTCAGATATCATTGAACATAAAGAAATGCATATTTGGAGCATCGTTTGAGATACTATTGGGCCATATAGTATGCAAACAAGGGCTATTGGTTGATCCAGCAAAGATCGTCATCATCGTTAATTTACCAGTGCCGAAAACAATTAGTCATCTATGAGTGACGTTAGGACACACAGGATACTATCAGAAATTTATCAAAGGATATGTGAAGATCACAACACCAATGGAAAAACTGCTAAGGAAGGATACAAAGTACCAATGGAACGACGAGTGTCAACACGGTCTAGATACCCTGAAGGAAAAGATGGTCACTGCACCGATATTAGTATTTCTGGACTGGGGAGAGGCATTCCATGTCCACATAGATGCATCAACAATAGCACTGGGATCTATCTTAGCATAGCCAAGAGCAGGAGACTTGGATCACCCGATAGCATTTACAAGCAGAAAACTATACGACTCAGAATATAACTATAACACAAAGGAAAGAGAATGCCTAGCTATGGTTTATGCACTTCAGAAGTTTAGACACTACTTATTCAGAAAAAATTTTAAGATGTTTACAAATCACTCATCCCTAAAGTACCTAGTCAACAAGCCAGTGTTGGGGGGGAGAATTTTTCGATGGTTACTATTATTTCAGGAATTTGACTTCGAAGTAATCGCCAAACCAGGAAAACCAAATGTAGGCCCTGACCACCTATCATGGGTCAGAAATGGAGAAGAACCCACGAGCTTAGAATACAAATTTATGGATGCACCGCTATTCTTGGTACAAATTACTGATGAATACTTCGTAGAGATCATCCAGTACTTGAGCACAGGTACCGCACCGCAAGAGTATACCACCGCGCAAAAGAATAACCTGGTAGTTCACACAACTAATTGTCAACTGATCACAGGACATCTATATAAAATGGGCATAGATAGCATTTTACGAAGGTATGTGCTTGAGCACAAACAACCAAGGATTTTATCAGAAGCCCATGAGGGATTTGCAGGAGGACATTATGTAGAAAAAGATACCACACAGAAGGTACTCCGCATAGGACTATGCTGGCCAACGATCCATAGGGACTCGAAAGAATATTGTCAGGGATGCGATGTTTTTCAAAGGGTAGGCAAACCCAACATAAGGGATGAGATGTCATTATAAATGCAAGTGACACTACAGACATTTGATAAATGGGCAATAGACTTTGTTGGACCTATTAACTCACCAGCCAAAAGAACAGGGGAAAGATACATCATCACCATGACGGAATACCTAACAACATGGGTGGAAGCCTCACCAGTAAAGGATTGTAGTGCAGAGACCACTGCACACTTTTTATTCGAACAAGTAATTACTAGGTTTGGGTGAATAAGAGTTTTGATAAGTGATCAAGCCATGCATTTCATAAATAGCACCATCTACATGATGCTCAAAGAATTTAAATTTCACCACCAGAAAATCACACCATATCACCCACAGGCAAATGGCACAGTAGAAGCCTTCAACAAAGTTCTAGAGAATGCATTAAAAAAGATATGTAACTTCAACAGAGACGACTGGGACCTCAAAGTACCAACAATATTATGGGCATATAGGATGACATGTAAGAATTTGATAGGGCACACACCATTCAAACTCATCTACGACCAAGAAGCAGCAGTACCATTGGCATTTTCAATACCCATCTTACACGTAGCTGCTATCACATGAATGACAGAACGCGACGCGATACAGGAAAGGTTGCATCATTTGTTAGCAATGGAGGAAGACTGAATCCTGGAAGGATTCCATCAACAAGTGAAGAAGGCCGGAGACAAAGAATGGCACAATCGACACATTAAGAAGAAGACTTTCATGGAAGGATATCTAGTATTGCTCTATGACAACAAATCATTTCAGCACCTAGGAAAGCTGAGAATGCATTGGTTAGGAACATACGATGTCAAATCTGTAACAGACGGTGGAGTTGTACAGTTAAGAGATATAGTAGGTGAAGACCTCTGAGGAATGATCAATGGGAGATGACTGAAGCTGTACAAGAACAGTCAACCACCCACCGCGTAGAAAAAAAAAAGCCATGAAAAAACCACAAGACACTCGAAACACGAATGAAGTAAAGGCAAGATTAATAGTCACACGCCTAAGACAAATGAGCGGGAAATAGAAAGTTGGCAAAAGTAGGATGATAGGATAGCACAAAGTAGAATTAAGGCACGACAAGGACTGATGGAATGTCACATTAAACATGCCAACTGGAAATGGCCAGAGAATCATAATGGCCAGTATGAAACTGTCGCACATGCATTGAATCCACAGTTGTGGTGCATCAATCACATCATGGAGGAAGCATCTTCACTAAGCTTCAGGACAAGCCCATACAACATGCAAGCATGGAAGCAACTTGTCTATTCACGAAAGAAGAACACAGAGAGAGAAACAATAGCTCGAATGAACAGAGAGAGATCACAGTCCTCTACAGATAGAAGATGCTCGACACTCACCAGGCTCGACTGCTAGGCCAACCAGAGTTCAAACTAGGTCATGAGGAACACTAGAAGAAAATGATCAGTAACAACCGGAGATCATCGATATCGATGAGATCCCATCCCCAGAGATACCACCGATGAGCCCTACACCAATACTGGAAAAGATTCAACAGCCAAAACCAGAGGAACTGAAAGACGATACGCAAGTAGAACCGTAGGAACCTTCGAATGAATAAGCATAACCTCAATAGGAAGTGCAACCAAAAAGCACCAAACCAGCCAGGGAAGGTAACGACACGACACATAATCGAGGATCAGAAGGACAATCTGATGAGTCACAGGTACCCAGACTTGGTCAACAGACAAAAGAGACCATTTGTTTCCTGGCAATGGAACCATTTGTTGGTTTTAACCTATCAAACAAATATATGCTACTGACTTGGGGTTTGTATCTTTCAGGGTACCAACAAAGCCTAAAACTATCGTCCCTTCTGGTGAACCAGAAGGAAACACAACATACAGAATGCACTGCATAGTCTCACCCGAGATAGATTTTATGGGTGGTTGTAAGACTTAGGTGTTTACAGCCTAGGATTGATTAGGAGATAGAGGGTTTGTGTTCTGAGCCATTACTTATGATTTGTATTACAAATTACTGTTATCTGACCTTCGATATTTAATAGCGCAACAATGATGAACTAAACAGTATAATAACTCATTCATTCATCGCATTCAAAATTTAACTAACCAAAAGTAAACATAGATATGCATGCATTCATCACATTACACAGGTATTACCGTGGTTCACCCCCTCTCGGGGCTACATCCACAAAAAATTGGCTCTTGGCTCTCTTATTATGGTAGTTCTGCAGTTCTCACACCTCACACTTACAATTATCCTTAGATCAGTAAGATATCTGTGAGGCAAACTAGATCGCACTAGGCTCCTCAGCCTATGATCTAATCCTCGAGATCTACCTCCCACTTAACTCACTCGTTACAAGTATTTCTCTTATCAAAACATTACATAAAACAAGTTCAACTCTACAACAGTAGTAAATCTCAACATTCGCAAAATCTTCGAACCTATTTTTGATACCTTCTTTCCTATATTTATATCTATCGGGCTCTTCAGCCGTTTTCACAAAAAATATTACCCAAAACCCTAACTCTACTGTTGTTAGGTCTTCCTTCTCCACATGTGTTTGTTGCTTCCTTCCAGTTGTTGCCTCCTTCTTACATGCACGCATGTTGTTCTTCTTACCAATTGTTGCTTTACTCATGCACACTTTCTTTCCCATGATTTCTCTTCCAGCTATGATTCTTCTTCGTGCATGCTTTCTTTCCCATTTCATCCTACTGCCAACAACGAAGTATCTACAAGGAGATGTGCTAGATTAACCAAAGAAGTTCATTGGATCAACACCATAGTAAGTGACTTACCCACCTTTGATGGTTTGAATCCATTAGAAACCTTCCTGTCGAACTTTGAAGAGAGTGTACCAACACAACAAAATTTTTTGGCAATGGATGAGGCCTTGAAATCCACACCGACGAGATGGTGGGCGACACACAAAAACAACATCACAGAATGGGTACAATTTCATACTCTAATGAAAGCGCAGTTCTCAGCGTAAGTAGAAGGCTGTGAAGTTAGGTACACAGGTCGAAGTTTCCCGAAGGACCATGTGGGAATTTGTCAGGAATCCTGGAGAAACATTCCTCAAGAGCAGTGGATGCACAAATTCATCAACATGCTGGACACAACCCCTATCAACTGGTACCTTCAAGCAGAACTGTGTCGCATCACTGCAGATTGGGAAGGTATGACTCAGAACTTTTTCACTACCTTTTTATTCAAAATCCAATATCCTACAGTAGATCAAACATTACAGGTCATAAGACAAAAAGTGTTTGAGGAGGCACCTAGCCTCCCTTTGGAACAAGAAGAGGACAAATGGACCGCACCTCTCCAGAAACTGCAAGGCTGTTACAACATCAATATTGATGAAGACGATGATCCTAGGAAGGTGAACATCACAGAAATAGAAGGACAACAAGATGTGGAAGGACCGGGATTTGAGCTACCATTTATTGGACAACCGATCAAGATCAAAAAATTCAATATTGGAACTGAGAAAACACTGAAGCTTGCAAATGTTAGAGATTATTGGGATGCTGCCACTATTGACAAGATCACAGAATTGCTACATGAGTATCAGGACTTGTTTCCAATCAAGTTCACCAATATGAAGGGCATTAAAAGGCCTATGGGAGAGATGAGGATGCCTTTGAAACCAGATGCAAGACTAGTCAAACATATACCCTACAGATTGAACCCTAAATATAAGGAGAAAGTGAATATTGAGATCGACAGAATGTTGGCAAAAGGGATTATAGAACCTATCGAAGAATCATAATGGATTATCCCTATAGTGGTACAAGACAAGAAAATAGGAGAGATCCAGATCTGCATAGATCTCAGGAACATGAATGATGCATGTTTGCATGACCCCTTCCCTATGACATTCACTGACAAAGTGTTAGATAATGTAGGAGGCCATGAGGTATATTCTTTTACAGATGGATTTTCAAGGTACCATTAGATCCGGATTGCCAAGGAAGATTTCCATAAGAACACCTTTTCCATAGAATGGGGATCCTACCAGTATACAGTGATGCCATTTGGATTGAAGAATGCCCCAACCATCTTTTCCAGGGTGGTGTTCGAAGCATTCAAGGAGTTTCTACATAAGTTTCTAGAAGCATACTTTGATGATTGGACTGTTTTTAGGTTATTGAAAAATCATACTGAATGATTAAGGCTACTGTTAGACAAGTGCAAGCAGTGTCAGATTGCCTTAAATATGAAGAAGTGCATTTTCTTTTCACCATTTGGAGCGTTGTTAGGTCATATTGTATGCAAGTAGGGATTGTTGGTAGATCCATCTAAAATTTCCATCATAGTTGATCTACCTCCTCTTACTTTAGTCAAATAGTTGTGCACTACATTGGGACACACTGGGTATTACAGGAAGTTCATTAAAGGATATGCCCAAATTACAACACCCATGGAGAAACTTTTGAAGAAATACTGTCAATTTCACTAGACATAAGAATGCCAACAGAGCTTCGACACGCTGAAACAAAAAATGGTTACTGCGCCTATTCTGGTTTTCCTAGATTGGAGCAATGAATTTCACGTGCATTTCTATGCATCTTCTATTTCATTAGGAACTATGTTAGCACAATCGAGAACATGAGACATCGACCACCCATTAGCCTTTTCTAGTAGGAAATTATCAACAAATGAGATTAATTACACCACTACTGAGAGAGAAGGGTTAGACATGGTGTATGTGGTGCAGAAGTTCTACCACTACTTGTTGGGAGGACACTTTAAAATGTTTATTGATCACTCTGCTCTGAAATACCTAGTCATCAAGACAGTGTTGGGGGGGAGAATATGACGATGGATTCTACTATTTCAGGAATATGATTTTGAGATTGCGGTTAAGCTAGGATGAATGAACAAAGGTCCTGACCACTTGTTGAAGTTGGAACATGGAGAAGAGCCTACTAGTTTGGAGGATACACTGCTAGATTCACAGTTGCTAGCCATTAGAAAGATTGATGACCACTTTGCAGAAATCATCCAGTTTCTGTCAACATGAATGGAACCTAGTGAATATACAATCACCCAGAAGAAACAACTAGTAGTGTGCATTGCAGACTTTTCACTTATAGCTGGACAACTATACAAGATGGGACCTGATGAGATACTGAGGAGGTGTGTTATGGAAGAAAAGAACATGTTGATCGTCTCCAAAGCTCATGAAGGCATTGCAGGAGGACACTACGCAGGGAAAGCAATTGCGCAGAAGATTCTTAGGGCTGGCCTTTGGTGTCCTACTCTACACAAATATGATAAGGACTATTATAGAGCCTGCGATGTATGCCAAAGAGTTGGTAAACCATCCAAAAGAGATGAAATGTCGTTAGCACTATAGCTGACCCTAGAAGAACTTGAGAAATGGGCCATTGACTTCGTGGGACCTATTAACCCACTAAGGAAGCACATAGGAGCAAGTTACACAATCACTGCGATAGAGTACTTGACCAGATGGGTTGAAGCAAGAGAAGTTAAGGAATGTAGTGCCACTACAGTTGCACACTTCATATTTGATGACATCATAACCAGGTTTGGATGCCCAAAGATCCTTATGAGCGATCAAGGCACACATTTCATCAATAAAACAATTGAATCCTTGACTGAGGAATTTGCAATCCATCATCAGAAGAGCACACCTTACCACCCACAAGTGGATGGGACAATTGAAGCATTCAACAAGATTTCGGAGACAACACTAATGAATATTTGCAGTGTGAACAAGGATGACTGGGATTTAAGAGTACTAGCAGTATTATGGGCTTATAGAACCACTTGCAAGAAACTGACCATGTAGACCCCCTTCAAGTTGGTGTATGGTCTCGAAGTCATTTTCCTAGTGGAATATTTGGTACCCAACTTAAGAGTTGTTGCCTTTATAGATATGGATGGCATTGGCATTGTTAGAGAGAGACTTGCATAGTTGGTCAAACTGGAATAAGATCGATTCATTGCAGGATTTCACCAGCAGGTTTAGAAGGAAAGAGAGAAGGCCTACCATGACTGACACATCAAGAAGAAGGTCTTTAATCAAGGTGATATGGTACTAGTATATGACAATAAGTTCATGAAGCATCCTAGGAAGTTTAGAACACATTGGCTTGGGCCATATGAGTTGCACAGTTGAAGACTTTGAATGGAGAATGGAAGGAAGGTTTGGTGAATGGGAGCCAATTGAAGTTATATTATGACAACCAGTTGCCTCACATCTCTCAGTAAAAGCATGAGGAAAAGGGTCTAGGTACCAGGTGCAGTTGAAACTGGGTACCAGATGCAGAAAAGATAGTATGCACAAGGAAGGAAGGGAGGACTAGAGTTGAAAGAAAAGGTTTTCCTGCGCAGTCTAAAGTCGAGATATGAAGTGCCTCGGGATGAGTCACAGGTAATTTTTGGAGGCTTGTTGGCCCTTGGTTATGGAAGAAAGCGAAGATTAAGGAAGAAAAGGAAAAATGCAAATTGCATGGAAGACACAACGACTATTACTGGGTCAAAGTGAGCAGAAGAGAAGAAAAGATAGAGCAAAGTAAGAGAAAGAAAGATGGTGGATGAGGAGATCGAGGATGACAGATCAACAAGGAATATGGATCATGGACAACTCAACAAGCAAAAAAATCCACTATTGGATTCTTTGGAGCACCGCACGACAAGGAAGGAAAGATAGGCTAGCGAAGCTCTGAAAACGCGAGTTAAGTTGACCTAGGGTTCACCTAGGGTTTTGGTATCTAGGGTTTCAACACTTAGGTCTTGGCCTAAGTCTGTCGGTGAGCTATTGTAATGTATAAATAGAGGTCTAAAGGACCTAGGATAAGTTGTTGTTGTTGTTGTTGTTATTTGGTATTGTCGTTCTAGTTTTTTTATTGATGTGATCGATTATTATTGTGTGAAAGAGAAGTGTTGAGTGTAGAGCCTTATGGTATTGTGAGATCTTCAGCTGGGTGCGAAGATCAACCCTGCAGCTGGGTGCATAGGGGGGGAGACAGAGAGAAAGAGAGAAGATCTATTAGCTGAGAGCGTGAACAAGAACCGTATGCTTCATCTTAATATATTATAAAGCAAAGTTCTATGGATGTATCCCTAGAGAGAGGGTGAACCACATATATCTTGTGTTGTTTGTGCGATTGATGCTCTATTCTTTGTCATTTGATATACTATTATTTGCATTATTGTGTTAGATCTGATAGATAGTGTGCAGAGTAGATCTGAGCTGGTAAATGATATATAAATGTTGTATTTCTCTTGTATTAGATCCACTTGGTATTCCCTTTGGTTGTAGACATCTCTGTCCTACAACCCCCTCATAGCTACTTCAGGTGAGACTGCATCTACCTCGCAGGTGTTGCTGAAAGGGCCAATAGTTAGGGCTTGTTGGTGCACTCCTGGAGCTGAACCCTGGGTCTTCCTCTGTGCCAACATGTGGAAGTGAGAGAAACACATGCAACTTCTAGTGATAAGTGTAACTGACTATGAACTGAAGAGGAGCACCCTATTTTGTAGGGGAATATGCTCTAGAGAGAATATTCTCATCTAAGAAAGTGTTCCTAACATTGAACTATCAACCTTAGGAAAATAATTACCTAGGTGAGTGTGTAATATCTCTAACAGTCCATTAAAAACTTTAAGCTCTCAATGAAAACAAGCATAGTAGTTGATTAAAAATTTTAAGATGTCAATGTAAGTGATGTCAGATAAGGAACTACAAGTGAAGATAAAATTTTTTCTTCTTTTAAACAGTTTATGAAGAAAAAGGTTGAGATAGATATATTATTAGTCCCTGTCAAAGTCTAGGACTCTAGCAATGAGATCATTGATCGCATATTAGTTCAATGTTTGACTTAAAAAAATTATGATTTCCAATGTCCAACCTACTAAAATCTCAATAATAATTTTATTGAGATTAAAAATAAATACAAAAACTTTATTTTTATGCTATACTACTAGTGAATTAATATTTCTGATCTGATCTAGATCTATTTTGGATCCCTTCTTCTTTGTAAGTTTCAGTGCATTAATGCTTTTTCTTTTCTTTGTCAATGCATGACCTTCAAGCAATTTTCAATGCATTGACATGCATAGCTCCATAGCTCCAAGTAACCAGAGCTATACAACCACTGCCTTGCCAAGAGAACACTGCCTTTTGCCAATTGGTATTGTCATATTCATGCCTTTTGCCTCTTAGTATTGTCCTTTCCTTCACACATAGATTGAAAACATTCATGTTCATGTCCTTGCATAAATTGAAAACTAGTAAGTTCTTTTAATCCACATCAAAGTCATGTGTTATTTCAATTATTCAGTAGCCTCCTGTTACCTCCTCAAATCCTAGTTACATTGAATGTAGTTCAAGTCACAGTTGTTGGTAAGAGAGCCTTGTTCCGAGTAATGCCCCCATGACATCCATGTCCCGATGAATGCCCCCATGACATTTTTAATTCATTTTTGTTTATATAGAGAGTTTCTAAATGTTTTTAATTACCATTTATATTTTTTGAAACAAGGATTTACATAAGTTTTATAGTAGGTTGGATTTATTATTCACTAAAATCATTTTAAAAATTGCAAGTGGTTCTCTTGTATTGATAGACAAAAATTATTAGTGGGTATAGTTGTGCATAGGAGAAGGAAAAGACTTTGTTTCTGTAGAAGGAAGGATGAGAGAAAATACATGGTAGCATCCATCCAAGTATGTTTTACTCATAGACTCGTGGTTCAGTAGTAACTAGTCTTTTAAGAGTGTTTATTCATAGTATGATTTATTTTCCTTAACTCATCAATTACACTTTAAACTCTATGATTATTTTGAATGTGAAATTGGTAATATATTGACATGCTGATTCATTACCAATTACACTTAGAAATTTTTGTTAATTATTTTTAATGTCGAAGTGGGATTGGTAGTGAGGGTGACAGATTTATCTCAAAGAAATCTCAAAAAAAGAGAGAGCATACTCCGCTTGCATTTGACCAAACTAGAATAGAAACAAAATATGCACTCGGCTATAGAAGGGATGTGATAGGCATTGCACTAGATATGAATCAAGGGTATATGTTTGAAGTAGATATGAATAAAGGGTATATGTTTGAACTATGTTGTTTGACAAGATGATGGAAACATTGAGTGTGTCTCTCACTCCTCATTCATATCTATATATAGGATAATGATAATATTGCTTATGACATTAATGAACATAATGGAAATATTCAAGTTTGGAATGTAATACAATTATTGAAAACAAAAATAAGAACAATATTAGGCAAGTAACAATTGACTTTGAAGTTAGGGGCAATCAACTTACTTTGGAGTTAAGGGCAAGGAAATTCCATATCCAGGGGCAAGGAAACTCCATATCCACTTGATTAGGGCAGAAGATAAGGGGCTTTTCATAATTCCTTAAATCAAAATCACATTAATGGACAAACACCATTAGCTCAATTTTTGAATTTGGAACATTACAAATACACATTTTGATAAAGACAATCAATAACCCCAAAAAAAATCTCAATCAATCCTTAAAATAAAAGTGAAATGTGAAACCAAAACAAGAATTTCTGAATCAATTTATATGAAAAAAAAAAAGAATCAATTTATATGAAAAAAAATGCATTAGATTTGTTATAAATAAAATGAAAAATAAAATGGATATATTTATTATCATAAATGGAGGAGTAGCAAAGAATACAAATCCCATGGAGCCAGACAGACCATCAGAAAAATAAGGGAAAAAAATCCCTTCTCAATCAGAGCACAAAACATATTACTTTTCCTTTGAACAAAAAACATCCATGCATTAAAAAAAAGGATGGTCATGAATTAGCACATTGAGAGCACTTGGCGGTGGCATTATCAAAACCAGATCTCATTGAAGCGAAGCATACGCGGGTGACTAGGTCTTCGGAAGTCATCGTGGGATCTAAATGTGATGGCGATGTCCCCTTCAATCCCAATGTTTGAATTGTACATGTACTACAACATCAATTAGATATTGGAAAAATATTGATTCACAGAGCTTTACATTTAGGTTTTCACTTTTCAGAATTCATGAACAAACTTCAATAAAGTCTACATCGTGATCATTCTGCACATAACCTGTTTTAGCATTTAATGTTGAGTAACATGTTGGATATTGACTATCTAATATAAATTGTGTTAGAATTGTACTAGTTTAAACATTCTATTTTTTGGTTATTTGATTTTGCCTAAAATCCAATGATAAATAATTGGATCTGCATATATCGAAAATAGATTTTTCCGATTCTAAATTAAATTTTTAACTTTTTAAACAATACATAGTATTTTTTAAAATTTAAATATTTTTTAATATAACATTTTAACCTTGTATATTTGATTTTTTTTATTTTTTTTTCTAGAGATGCATGAAGATATATCAATTATCATGGACAATTCTTTTAATTTTGTTATTAGCTCTGATTGTGAAGTTGTTCATGGAAAGACGCATTGATTAAATCCAAGACATACATATATTTAGGTTATTAGAAAAGAAAATAAGCAACTTATAACTAGTGGAATAATTTATTTTTTTAAACAAGTTTTTCAAACCAATTATGTGCTAATCAATTATATTCCGCATTGTTGTATTTTAAGAAAAAAATACTCAACAAAGAATACCAAAGCTGAGTGGGTTTAATAATTTGAATTTATAACTTCTTAGAAAAAAACACATGTTCTTAACATTATCTTAATTCAAAGACAAAAACAAATAACAACACTTATAATATATTATTGATTTTATTATACTTGAACTTATGTACACTAACTTAATAACAATGCTATTTTATTATACTTTAACTTATAATATATTATTAATTTTATTATACTTAAACTTATATACACTAACTTAACTTAATAACTTAATAATAATAATAACTTAATTTTATTATACTTAAACTATATATACACTAACTTATTATACATCGACCTAGTCACTAACTACAATGGCACTTGTTAAAATTGTGATTTACTAATACAATTCATTATAATTAAATGTAATTTAATTTATTTTATTTTATTAAATTTTGGCACGTATGAATTAATAAAATATTAATTTTATATATTCACACAAAATATTAAGATGAATTTTTTAATTATTAAGTATGTATATTTATGAAAATGAAATTATTAATAATAATGAATTTTAATATACACATTTTAAATGATTATGATTTTTTTCTCTACCATTAACTTTATGAATTTCCTAATAAGGAAATGCATGTATTAAATTTGGTTAATAAAATAAATAATTAATTTGTTAAAGTTAAAACAATATTACATTAAATTAATTTTTGATTAATATTTAAAAATATAAAAAAATTATTAATAAAACTCAATAAATAAAATAAATAAAAGTCTCTATGTAGATGTTGTAGGACTTAGTCTCAATCTTTGATGTAATAATTGTATCTAACATGGATGTGTAGATGCATTGATATATTCACAATAAACAAAAGGATTGTATTGTTGCATTAAAATGCACTCTAATGTTTTGCTTATTTTGTTATTAGTTGTCACTTCTTCTTTTTGTAATTGTATTAATTGTCCATGAGTTATATGATGGTTTCCTCTTTTTTAAGGACACCAATCTTTGTTTTCCATGATAACAACTTGGCTAGTAAAAGTTGGATTGTTACTTTATCAACGAAAATGTAATACATAATAAAACAACAAAAACCTCAATCATAAATTATTTATTTCCAAGCTTTCTAGGGTTGGAATCTGGATTATGGCCAAAGAAAACTTTAGAGGTTAAATTTCATGATTTGTCTAATTTTCTATTTTTTCTTAAAAATAATTTGCTAATTTCTATTTATTTATTTTAAATATTCACCCAAATTCTATGGGCTAAAATTATTTTACTCTAAAAGTTGTCAATTTTTTCTAAATATATTTAAATAACTAGAAATTGGAATTCTTTTACAAGAATATCACCAAACATTTTACAATTAGTATTTTAAGAATTATAAGTAAAATTGGCAAAGGTTTCTATATGGATCCTTAAAATTTTCCTTAATTGTGACTATGCTCTAGAAAAGACTCTTTTATAATTTCCATTTCCTTCCTATCCATATTGACATTTATTTCAAGGAGAATGTAAAACCAATGATTAATATAACTTTATATGTTTAGAAAACTAGAGGGAGTGGAATAGGTGAAGGCCATGATAGTTGCACTCGTTAAGGTTGTCAATATCGTCCATGTTGGTAATGCCAATAGCAAAAGTGTGATTCCACAACTCATAGATGTTGCAAGAAGTTATTTTTTTGGAATTTCCCTTAGAAGTTCTACCAAAGTATATATTTGTTTTAATTTTGAGAACAATAAAAAATTCAAGGTTTGATTTTTTAATATCATCATTTTTAAAATAAAATATATTGTGACACCTCGTTTCCCCCCATTATTGTAATTATTCTAAGACTTCATGTAATGTGATTATCAAGCATGTAATTATGTTTATAATTAATGAAAACATCAGAAAACTGATTAAAAATGGAAAATCTTTGAGTACTAGCTATGATACCACAAGTGAGATTGGTGAGGTGGAATTGAGAAGTTCTAATGAAGAAAATAGGAAGCTTGCTCAACATTCCAACCTACACCTGTAAAAGTTGAATGCACCACCTGCCAATGTACCTAAACTACATAGAGCCACATGATCAGTTATGGTGATCAGGAATGGTTGTTGAAATAGTTATAACTGCTGATAAATTTGATGCTTGAAGAAGAAAATATTTAATTAAAAACCAAATAGAAGGACATACCTAGATTTCCCCTTGAATTTTGGGACCCTGACTAGAGGGCTTGCATCTGATAACAAGCCGTGAGAATCTCAAGGATGAGTGGAAGAAGAGGCCAAATGTAGAAAACATCATGCAGAATGGGAGAGCATGGTTTGCAACAGGAGTAGAGGAGTAAAGGAAGAGCGAGAGAATGTGTAGGAACACTTCAGAGACTTGAGAAGATAGAAATTGTGCAAGTGATTAGAAAACATGAATTCTCACAGAGATCCATTGTGAATAGAGTGAGTCACATACTCACAAACAGATGGTGCGATGAGTGGAGAAACTTATGTGCACAACTTTGAGTGATAGAGTAGTTGGGAAATTTTCCTTGAGGAAAATAGGAAACCTTCCCAAGAGATTAATGGTCACCTTGAAGAAGAGAAGATCCATATCCATACTGGAGAAACATAGGACTATGACTTGGTACTTACTGGAAAGAATTTGACACTGGTAAGGAGGGGTCACTAAGGGACTCTATAGTAGAGAAGTGACTCTCTTGTGTAGAGGAAATCTAATTGGGAATGTACCTGATAAACTTATGGAGGTCCCAAGCTTAGTGGTAAGAGGGAAACTTTTGTTTTTTCCAGTAGAGTGAAGGAGAGTAACCTTCCTGAACCATTTTATTAATTTGGTAGTCAATTGAATTAGTCCCCTAGTCGTATCATGGATTGGCATGGGGGTAGCTTGTTGTAGAAAGACATATTTCAACATAGCCTATGCTTGGAAGGAAAGGCTTCCTCTCTCAGTCAGTTGGTTGGTTGAACCTTTCAACGAATAGATAAATGTTCTAGCTTGCTATGTTTTATGTGTGTTTGATGATGAAGATATATTGTTTATTATTTGCATGATAAATGCAATTAAGATGATAGAATGGATGAATTCATGAGTAAAATGGATTATGTATGAATGTTTTCACTAACAAACCTTTATAATATTGTAAGGTAGCTAGAGGGGTAGTAAGGGGGCCCAGAGGGCCCATATTGATAATAATGGAGGTCATTCAATGTAAGGTGGACTAGGTCCACTATATTATTAAATAAGACCCACTATGGTAGTTAGATATAATAAATAGGTAATTATATATAATAAATGTAAGAGGACTTCTTAGAACCAAAGACTGAATACAAAAGCACCACAACAGATACACAAGAACAATATGCAAAATCTTCTTTATTACTATCAAACCCTTAGGGTAAGGAAACACCATACAATGGATCTTATTATGGAAGGGATCCTCTCCTGTTCACTTGCCTCTTCGAGGGGGCATCCTCCTATTGAGCTACCGCTCCAAATACAACACTTCTCTTCATATCTCATTACATTGCTTAAACCTCTTTATATAGTGCTACCATCACCTAAGAACATTCTAGAGGAGAAATATTCTAGAAGTAGAACCTTCTAAGAAGTCCTCTTACATTTATTATATCTAATTACCCATTTATTATATC
>JZKD02S1712872.1:508001-518459 GCA_000966675.3 Picea glauca
TATCTAATTACCCATTTATTATATCTAACTACCATAGTGGGCCTTATTTAATAATATAGTGGACCTAGTCCAGATTACATTGAATGACCTCCACTATTATCACTATGGGCCCTCTGGGCCCCCCTACTACCTCTCTAGCTACCTTACATTCCATCCCTCTTATGAAAGCGTTGTCCTCAATGCTTGATGTACAACCATATGCCAGGGTCCCATGGATAATTGTGGACCATAATGTTGAAGAAGACTGAAGAACCAAGGTCCCATGTAGAAAGGAAAGCCACCATCACAAAGTAGTCCAACTTCCATTGTAAACCAGGGTCCCATGTCTAAATGCTCATGTGAACTCCACACGGAAGATATCGGCACCCAATAACCAACTGAAAATGATGCTCCCAATACTGACACCTATCATGTGGATCCAAATAATAGTATTCATCCACATAGTGGGAGAGGATTAAAGATAAATCTGGAAGGAACAATACCACTGTAAAATATACAGGCTGGACGTTGGTAACTAGCTCCTGATGTGGGACATTGATTTTCTCTACAAAAGGTGGAGTGGAGTCATCAAATAAAATATGGACGTGGTTGTCATCCAAGAAATGACAACTATCCATATACCAATCATCACAATCGGTCTGAAGATCATACCAAGAATATATTTCTTGATTATATTCATCCCTGATGTCTTCCATAATAAATCTCTCTTGCATGTTATCCAATGAATTTTGAATACTACAGAAACTATCATTGAGGTTGTTTGTGAGGCCATCTACAAAGGCATCCAATTTATCATTCAATGTCTCATACAATTGGGGTTTGAATGTTTCAAGAATTTCTTTGAGGGCTTGAGAGGAATTAGCCATCTGATACCCTATGAACTCTTCAGTCCAGCAGTCGTCACGAAAAAACCCAAAAAATAGAACAATAACATACTGCAGAAAATCGCGGCGTTTTTCGGAAAAACCTTGAAAAACTGTTGAATTTAAAATTCTCATAACTTGACTTCCCAGACTTCGTTTCGGCTGATTTTTTTTTTGAAATTGGGTGAAATAGTGAGAGGAACTTAGATCTGTAATTTGTTTGGGAAAATTCGGCCTCCAACTTCTATATAAATAAAAAAATTGCGCCGTCATCCGCGGAAAAAACCATGAAGAAATGCATATTTTAAAACTTCAATATCTTGACTTCCCGGACTCCGTTTTGGGCGATTTGTTTTTTCAAATTTGGTGTTTTTTTGAGAGGAAATCAAATATACAACCTATTTCTGTATATATTGCACAAAAATATGCCGAAAATGTCTGGAATTTCACGGCCCTCTTTTTTTTCCTGAAAAAAAATCTGCAAAATAAAAAAGATTGGCCCACAATGTCTGCCAAGGAAAGTGCTTTGATACCACTTGTTAAGAACCAAAGACTGAATACAAAAGCACCACAATAGATACACAAGAACAATATTCAAAATCTTCTTAATTACTATCAAATCCTTAGGGTAGGGCAACACCATACAATGGATCATATTATGGAAGGGATCCTCTCATGTTCACTTGTCTCTTCGAGGGGGCATCCTCCTATTGAGCTACCGCTCCAAATACAACACTTATATTCATATCTCATTACATTGATTAAACCCCTTTATATAGTGCTACCATCACCTAAGAACATTCTATAGGAGGAATCTTCTAGAAGTAGAACCTTCTAAGAAGTCCTTTTACATTTATTATATCTAATTACCCATTTATTATATCTAACTACCGTAGTGGGCCCTATTTAATAGTATAGTGGACCTAGTCCACCTTACATTGAATGACCTCCACTATTATCACTATGGGCCCTATGGGCCTCCCTACTACCTCTCTAGCTACCTTACAAATATGAACAAATAAGTTACTAGTGTTGATATAGGTTATAACCTTCTGAAAAATACAAGCCTTTGAATGGAAAGCCTTTAGGATATGCATCTTCATCGGAATAGTGGTGGAATAAGTGCCTTGGCACCTAGGAAGGTCTCTGTGTAGATTAGAGAGCCTTAACCCAATGAAATCTCCTAGCTTCAAATGGAAAGCTTGCAGGATGCAATATCTTTAACTGATTTTTTAGGTAAGATGCCTTAGCCAGTTTGAGAGTGAAGACCAAAGCCCTAGAGAATATGGTAAAATCTTAGGAGATTGTAACACCCCAGGTTTTGAACCCCATATTAAATAATGTATTGTTAATTGTTGAGAGGCCAGAGTGCCCAAACAATTAAAAGAGGCGAATGTGCCTAAGAAATGTAATGTTTTAATCATTATTAATAAGAAATACATCGTTGGTTGCTAGACAGACAAGGACAAGATTTATAGGGGGCTATGATTCCACAAGAGAGGGAGCTTGAGGGGCTACGTGTTTATTTCATTTTTTTAATTACCCATTTTGTGTAATGTGGGAAATCAGTTACGTGAGATTCTTGGGGGAAGGCCATGAGGTTCTTGTTTCCCAAGAATTACATAAACTCGTCCCTGGTCTGTTGAGGGGGATTTTTCTCTCTCTCACTCCCATTCTCATTTTGGTTCTGTTGTTGGTTTCCTCACTCGTTCACTCACTCAATCATTCATTCACACATGCACTCCATTACTCTCTGTTCACACCTTTTGTGGATATCTCACTCCATTCATTTCTGTCACCCACTCAACTTTCCTCATTTTTGTGTCTTGGCTTGGGAAATGAAGACGAAATGTTGAAGATAAGCCATGGTATTGTTGGTTGTAGAGATTTTTGGTGTAATCCAAACATGATTTAAGGCCTACATGTCTGAGATGCTTTGGCCTTTGTCTAGTTTTCTCACAGCCACGAGTCCTGAGAGTCCCAGCATGGAGATTATGGACCAGCTACACTGGAGCCCTGGAAGGAGAAGGACAGCCTGAGGGACTGCATGGCAAGGAATTGAGAGGTTCCTTTCTCCTGGGTTGTGCAGGCTGGGTAGAAGAGAGTTGGGTACTTGGATTGTTGTGGGTGTTGGGAAGCCTGTGAGAGCTTGAGTGGCGACTGGGTTGGGAAGCCAAGTAACACTCTAGAACCATCCTTGTGGATTTATAGCTCTATATTGGGGGTGAAATGATGTTGAGACTTGGAAAAATAGTGTCTACGGTTGGGTGGAATGTTCTTGGTCTACATCCAATTGGTATCTTCTTTTATAAAAGATAAGTGCTCTTTGTTATGGTATTATTTACCTGTGTATGATTTATTCCACTGTGTATTTATTTATCATTGAATTTAATCTTTAGAATATGCATGATTGTTGGTTATTGTTGTGCATGTCATTTAGTTCTTTTCTTTTATGGATATTTAATAATTTGAAAGGTATCTGTAAGTGAAAGAATTCTGAGGGTGGGCTTGAAGTAGCGTAGCTCGGCCTGTGGGTGGCTGGGAACATTACAGATTGGTATCAGAGCTACAGTTTGAAACATCAAGCCGGAATGGGTCGGATCCATTAGACAATATATTGTGGTTGAGATCAAGTTAGGACCTTGAAGTCACGAAGCTTAGAAGGATTGGTATTGCACAGTTCACGTAGAAGCTAGAACGTCAGAGATAATTAGTAAGGGATTGAAGGATTGTGGTCGTCCCTTTCGAGTTTGGGAACGACCGCCACCATGGAATCAATTTTAGATTTGGACCGTTGGATCTGTTTGGGAGAAGACAAATCCTTCGCAGTCGTCAGATCTGGAGGAGGTGTAGGGTCTTTAAGCACTGGAGTCCCTTCGACTTTGTTGCTTCATAAAATTTCAAGTCTTTGATGAAAAGGAGGTAAAATACCCGAAGCTACGAAGTCCCAGAGTGAATATATGATGTAGATCATAGGGAGGAGTACTGGACTGTTCGATCCTAGAGTGGTTCGACAGTTTGGCACTACGGGGAAATTTGTTTGTGGTTGTGTAGAAGGAAGAGTTCCCCAAAGTACCAAAGTCTAGAGCCAATATCGATCGTTCATGTTTGGGGACACATGTCTGAACATTAGAAAGGGTTCATAATTTTGGTGTTCAACAGTCTAGGGGTGGGGTTGTGTTCAATAGCGAAATCCTCTAAAGCCCAAAGCTCTGTAGCCCCAAAGTTCTGAAGCCTCAGAGTGAATCTACGTCGTAGATCATTGGGAGGATTACTTGACCATTGGATTTGTCCAAGGATAGATCTGGGCCATGGGATCAAGCACAATTCATAGGTTCAACACTCTGGGAGAAGCGAGTCCTTAAGCTGCCAGGAAAAAAATCTCTCGAAGTCCCAAACTCTGGAGCAAATCAGGGCCATCTATTGTCTGGGACACGTGCCTACATATTATCAAGTATTCTTCATTCAAGAGTTTTTATGTCACTTCGATAAGTTTTCTTTGAAGTCTCGAAGTCTTGAAGTCCCGAAGTATCTGAAGTCACGGAGCATCAGAGTGATGTTGCATGTTGACGTCACCAAGGGTGATAAGGACCCACTTCATGCGTTCCACGTGTCATCTTGTTTTATGATAATCACAGACCTTTTGTGCCAATTATGACTTGACACATGTCACTCATAGATTAGGCCATGTGTCATATCTATATTTTCAACATGTATCTCCCCCCCTGATGCATAGTTTCTGATGAGACTCTAGAAGTTCGGAGATTCGACATTTGGGGATATGGGAGCGTGATGTAGGAACCTCCAAAGTCTGAAGCTTTGGAGTACCGATTAGTGATGATCTTAAGAGCCTCTTCCCAGAGTTCGTCAGTTCATCGTTCAAGAAATATGATGTGTGGTATAGGTGAAACCTTCGAAGCCTGAAGTTTTGAAGCTCGAGGTAGGCGCATATCAGCTAAGAGCTTGGTCATGGCCCCTGGTCCTATGAGACTTCAGTCAAATTAAAAGAGGGTTAGTGGCCAAATTTTTGTTTTCAAAGATAGAAAAGTGCTAAGGAAGGACTAAGCCCGCGGTTTCGAGCCATGGGCACCTGGGGAAGAGGTTTGAAGGAAGTGTCTGTGTAGAATTGAATTATGGATTGGCCAAGGAGTAACATGGAAGTGTTATATGATGCAGACTGATATATAATGGTGAAGTGAAGGGACCTGTAAAATTGTTTGGAAAATTTTGTTTATCGTATATGCTTAAATCTAACAAAATGGTCACTTGCACATTTTGCATAATTAAGGGGTTTAAACATATCATCTCAGAATGAAGATTCAATAAATGGAAGAAGGTGAGGGAGCCTCCAGCCATGATAAAGAGGTCGAAGGTCAGAATATCAGAGTTGGTAATGCAGAGACAGATTCCAATGGAAACAAGGGCCGAGGGGAGAAAGAAACATTGATAGAAACTGCGAGAAGCCTAAAAATAGAAGTACATAGCTACAAGGAAGATAATGAGAGGTTGATGAGAGAGAAAAGTTAGATAAATGTCTGAGTGTTTCATAACTTAAATCAGTTGCATAGACAAACAAATAATGACTCAAAGCAAGAGGAAGAAGGAATGTATAATGAAAGAAGAGATAACCACAAGAAGGTTGGTTATTCAAGAAGTGCTAGCAGAACTCATAGAAACCACTCACCTCCCTTCTCAACAAGAAGATCTTATGCATCTGAAGACACCATAAGTAGTCCAGAGGTGTCTCTTGTTAGGCACCAAAGAAGAAGGCATGAATTGGACAATTTGTAAGGAGATCTGATGAAGATTAGTCCACCATCCTTTGATGGTGAAAGAGAAAGGGAAGATGATGTTGAATTATGGTTACTTGGACTCATGATATATTTCCAATTGCATAACTATTCATCAAACCTAGAATCCCACCTACCATTTACATGGGAAAGCTGCAATGTGGTGGGATCAACTGAAGCAAGTTGAACATATTAATGAGAATAGGATCACTTGGAAGCAATTCAAAAAGTATTTCAAAAAGGAGTACCTCTCAGAACATTTCTATGACAAGAAAATGAAGGAGTTATTTGAACTTAGGTTGGGAAGCATGACCATGGGAGAGTATGAGAAAAATTTCTTGGGGTTGTTAAAGTATGTAGGGTTTATAAATGATGAGAAGGTGAAAGTACAAAGGTTCTTGAGTGGACTGGCATCCTTTTATAAAAAAAAGATTCAGTATGATGAGCCCAAGACCTTGATTGAGGCCATCAGGAAGGATAAATACATGTATGAGCAAGGCGAAGGAAAAGAATCCATGCATAAATATTGGAAGGATAAGAAGAGGGATAAGTCTAATTAGAGGAGGAAGGGATTCAAACCTCCTTTCAATAGAAATGAGACTAATAAAAATCATCAAGACCAGTATGCTAAGGGTGAATCCAAGAAAGAAGACTCCTTGGGAAAAATGGGAAGACCACCCATCCAATGTTGGGGATGCAAAGAAGATCACTTGGACAAGGATTTCCCACATAGAAAGGATAGAGTGAAGACCATGCAAATCATCTAAGAGGCTACAACAATCGAAGACATGGGAAGAATTTATGGAACCTTAGATGATCGACAAGCAGAATACCAATCCAACATGATCAAGGTGGAAGGTAAGATCATAAATCTTCATTTTTCTATTCTAATTGATTCAGGAGCAAGTCATTGTTACATTGATCCTAAAATAGTGGATAGTTTACATTTGGAGAAAAGTAAGCTTGGAAAATCAAGTTTGGTTTAGCTAGCCACTGGAACCAAAAGGAGAATTCATGATATGGTCAGAAGTTGTTCCATAAGTCTTAATGGTGTGAATACTAGTGTTGATATAAATATCATACCATTGGGGTCTTATGATATTCTAATTGGAGTGGATTGGTTGGACAAGCATCATGTTGCCTAGATTGTCATAGCAAGACATTTACATGTCTTGATGGAGATGGAAAAAAGAGCACTGTGAAAGGAGTTCCAAGACCCATCTCTATAAAGGAGATTTCATCCTTACAACTGAAGAGATGTTTCAGAAAAGGATGTCAATTGTGTGCAACCCATGTGGAGGAGCCATAAAATACAAAGGGGCCAAGCCTTTAATATTTCTCGATACTACAATAATTTGAGGATGTATTCCAAGAAATACCAGGGTTGCCACCAAAAAGGGAGATAGATTTCTCTACCGATTTAGTTTCAAGAGTTTCCCCGGTGTCAAAAAAAACTTACGGAATGAGTATGCCAGAGTTAAAAGAATTACAAATGCAGTTGGAGGAATTGTTGAAGAAAGGGTACATACGTCCAAGTGTTTCACCTTGGGGAGCACTAGTACTCTTTGTCAAAAAGAAGGATGGAACTTTGAGGCTGTGTATCAACTTTCGAAAGCTGAATAAGTCCACTGTGAAGAACAAGTATCCTCTACCCAAAATTGATGATCTCTTTGATCATCTAAGAGGAGAAAAGATATTTTCAGAGATAGAATTGAGATCAGGATACCATCAGGTAATAATCAAGGAAGAATACATCCATAAGACAACCTTTAGAACTAGGTATGGGAATTATAAATTCATAGTGGTGATATTTTGAATTACCAATGCACTAGTTGTATTTATGTGCTCAATGAATGGCATATTCATAAATTATTTGGATAAGTTTGTCATAGTATTCCTGGATGACATACTTGTCTACTCTAAGTCTAAAGATGAGCATGAACATCAATTAAGACTAGTATTGCAAGTGTTGAGAGAAAATCAGTGGTATGCCAAGCTAAGTAAATGTCCATTTTTACCAAAATCAGAACCATTACTTGGGACACATTATTTCAGAACAATCCATAACAGTGGATCCTGAGACATTTGAATCCATTAAAGGATGGCCAAGTGATCTGGATTTTATGATCAGAATGAAATGAATACAGATTATTAATAGGTGCTTAACACAAAATAACAAAGATACAGTAAAACTTATTTTCTATTCAATAACGAAATAAGCTGAAACTGTAAAATGTAGCGGAAACAAGCTTGTTGGAATGGTGGCAACTTATCTCTAAGAAAAGATGTGATGGAAGCATGCATTCGCAAGAAGATAGTTACAATGAGGCTCTAGAGGTATTTTTACAATAAGAAGGAATTTCAAAAGCCCTAGACATCCAAAAACCTAACCCTAGGAGATGAAGCGCCAAAAGTCATGTGGGCCCCGTCTGGGTAAGTTAGTACATCAATTTCCCGGGGTCGTAACTTTTTCATACAATCTCCATTTTAGGCGTATGATAGCCCGTTGGAAAGGTATCATCGAGGAGATTCCTTTTAGATGCAATATAAAAGGATCTTTCATATTGAAAACCTTTTTTCCTAAAAAAAAACGTCATTTAGGGCCTCAAAATGGCCCCGGAAGTTAAAACCTGCTAAAAATAGTAAATTACCAAAATTGCCAGAAAACTATTTTGAGCCAGTTGGAAAAGGTGGGTGGCCATCTATATCCATATAGATCACCAAGACCCAGGAATTTTTCAGAAGTTAGATATTTTATGGGGTTAACTGGTTACTACAGAAGATTTATAACAGGGTTCTCTAAGATTGCCCATCCATCACTTCTTTGCAAAAGAAGGGAATTAAATTTGAATGGACCACTTAGTGTGAAGAGAATTTTAATCTATTGAAGGAATTACTTACTAGTGCACCTATTTTAAAGATTGTTGACCCAAATGAAATTTTTGTGGTATGCACAAATGCATGTAAGAAAGGGCTTGATGGAGTTCTCACTCAAAATGGACATGTCATTGGTTATGAGTCCAGAAAGCTTAATGAACATGAGAGGAAATATGCCACACATGATCATGAGATTGCTTCCATTGTTCACACATTGAAGATGTGGAGGCATTATCTCATGTAAAGAGATTTTAATTAAGAACAGACCACAGTGGTTTGAAGTATCTTTTTGAACAACCAACTTTGAATGCTAGTAAAACAAGATGGTTGGAAATTTTAAGTGAATACGACTTTGATATCAAGCATATCAAAGGAAAAGAAAATAAAGTCATCGATGCACTTAGTAGAAAAGTGCATCTCATGCATGGTATAGTTGTCAATATGCATCAGTCATACCCGAAGAGAAGAATTTTAGATGTTGTTGTTAAAGATCAACATTACCTATAAGTAAAGGAAAGCTTACAACAAGGAGATGTAAAACAAAAAATGAAAGAGAATGAGATGAAGGAAGATGTATTACTTATGCATAAAAATAGAATTTATGTTTCTAGATCTGAAAAACTTAGGAATTAAGTATTAAAAGAAATGCATAATGTTCCATAGGTTGGACATCCTGATTACCAGAAAAAATTACAACAAGAAGAAGCCAATTCTTTTGGCTGAGAATGAAAAATGATGTTGTTGATTACATCGCCAGATGTATGGAATGTCAGAAAGTGAAGGTTGAGCATAGACACCCAGTGGGTTTGATACAACCATTACCAATTCCAAAGAAGAAATAGGAAGTGATAACCATTGATTTTATAACTAAATTACCCAAGACAACAAGACAACATGATTCCATCATGGTAGTGGTTGATAAATTGACAAAGGTTGCTCATTTTGTTCATCTAAAAACAACTCATACAACAACTAATATTCAAGAAATTTACATGAGGGATATTGATAGGTTGCACGGGATACCTAGGACAATTGTCTCATACAGAGACACCAAGTTTACTTCAAATTTATGGAAGGGATTATTCAAATGATTTGGTACAAATATGAAATTTAGCACAACATACCATCCGTAGTCAGATGGGTAGACATAAAGGGTCAATCGAGTAATTGAAGGCATGTTGAGAATGTATGTGATGGATAATCCATCTAAGTGGGAAGATTACTTGCACTTGGTTGATTTTGCCTATAATAATGGGTATCAAGCTTCATTGAAAATGAACCCATTTGAAGCTTTGTATGGTAGGAAATGAAATACTTTAGTGAGATGGGAAAACCCAACAGACAAAGTGGTACTTGAGCTAGAGTTTCTCAAGGATATGGAAGACTAGATGGTTAATATTAAGCAAAATTTAAAGGCCGCTCGGGATAGACAGAAAATTTATGTAGATAAGAATAAGATAGCTAGAGAATTTAAAGTGGGGGAGCATGTGCTTTTGAAATTAAATCCCATGAAGAGCTCTTTGAAGTTGGGTATTTGTACAAATCTAGCAACCATATTATGTGGTCCATTTGAGATACTGGACATAATAGGGTCAGTTGCATACATGCTTGCATTTCCTGCTTCCATGAATGTGCATAATGCATTTCATCTCTCTTTGCTAAATAAATATGTACATGATCCTAACCATGTTATTGATTGACATATGATTGTAGTAGACACATAGGGAGACTTTCAGGTTCAACCAACACAAATATTGGACAGAAAAGTTAAAATGCTCCAGAATCGAGTTATAGAACTGGTAAAAGTTCAATGTGTTGGATTACTGAGAGGGGGGGTGAATCAATAATAGAGAAATTTAATCCCTTTTAACCATATAATCCAAGTGTTATATCAATGAAGCATTATCATCCAATAACTGCAGAGTAAA